>JAJIYU010008116.1:0-18315 GCA_030144865.1 Tinospora cordifolia | reverse complement strand
AAAAAAAAAAAAAAGTATAAATAATTGGTACAACAAATCAAGAGGAGGTTTCCATGTTTATGAATCATTATAGAGGTAAGGTTTCTGTATAAATAATTATAACGTACATATTTTATGCTTCTAAAAGTACATACATAAATGAAAGTCCATGGAATTAAAGCTAGCAATAAGAAAGGAGGAGTTCTTAGTTCAAGATTTTCCTCATGGATAGTTGAGAGGGTATTAGTGTGTAGTACTGTTGCGAGGAAGGAAATTGTGCATGGAAGGGAGGGAGCTGGTGATGTTTCCTTGTTGGTGTGGCAATAATATAATAATCAAGATTAATTGCAACGGTTGAAATTAAAGGTTGATGCATGTGTATTTTGAACAACATTATTTATAGATAGTGCAGGCAACTGTTAAAAGTCAGAAGTTATACTATTCTCTCTCTCTATGACCTCTATTTATATGTATATTTTTCATTTTACTTAAGCAAAACGAGCCCCCACAGGATCATTTCGCCTTTGATGCATCACCAGCCAGCTTCTATGTAAATGGATATGACCCTAATATCTTAGCCAATAGAAAAGTAAGTACTATATATATATATATGTATCTTTGTGTGTAATTAAAGAATGAAATAAGAATAAAATAAGATTCCAAAAAGAAGTCTAAGGAGACTAGGTCAATTTGTTTGGTTTGTTCCCACATGCATGTGCGCACTTTATAGCAAAAAATAGATGGATGTAAAGGGAGATCTTGACCTGCCGACCTTGGTGTGTATATTATATTCGTGCTATCAAGAATTTTTAAAATATATATAGATAACCACAAATAAAAAAAAGTTAGTTTTAAAAATATAAACAAAAATAGGCATTTGTTAACTTAGTCCTAATTAAAGAAGGGTAAAGCATAAACAAATTTATGTGGCTAAAACTAATATTGCTTGAGCTTAAGGATCCGATTAATATTGATGTACAAATTGTTATATATATATACACATTCATTAACAGACATTGACATTAGTTTAATTTAAGCAATAACATTTTAAGTTTATATATATGAATATATATATATATATGTTGAATTCTTATGTGCTCGTTTCGTTTTTATTTACGTAATATTAAGAATATATTCTATTAATTAACTTACATTAAATAATAAATGAAATAGGAGGTGAACCCTGTTTTTTGCGCGTCACAACGCGCTTCATCACTTTCCGCGCCAAAGCCAACTTTTTTTCATCGTCATCGAAAGTTAAACGTCCGGCCCAGCTTGCCCGGAAACGCGAAGGTTGTCCCAGAGAAATGTGCTACTCCTGCATCTTGACACGTGTGAGCACGAAAACAGTCCTTTATTTCGTGGCATTGGTCTTCCCTTTTAACAGCATTGACCACCTTCCACCACCATCCCTTGTCCCCCTTGCTCAGCTGCTACCTCTGCCCGCCCACGCCCGAACGGAACCTCCTCCAAGTACTCCCTAGTCCCCCCCTCCACCTCCGTATTCTCTTCCAAATTCCTTCCTTACGAAATTAACTGTGCCTGGCCTTTTCCTTTTTTCATTTTGGAATTTGACCTCACTAATAATTTCACTTGCTTCTCTTGTAGGATGCTACAAATTTACCGTCTAGGGACGACAATTATATATACCAACGTCTGGTTTCATTAAGTGCCGAAGCTGATTCTTGCACCTCCTCCTTAAATTTTTATATGGTTGGAGTAGCTTACAGTTTAATAACAAAAAAATTGTTAAGACATATTCAAGGAGACCACTAGTACGGAGGGTCACCCCGAGTAGCAGCTTAAAGGATGATGGCTCTAGGCTTCTTATTTTTTGAGGCCCCTATATATATATATATAAAATAAAAAATTATTAAAATAACTTAAAATCATTTTTGGAGGCCTCAAGTTATCATTTCATCCTAAGTACCAAAAAACTCAGGACCAACCCTGCTAGTAAGATATGTTTGACTAGAACACTAGTAAGACATGCTCGAGTATAACATAAATAAGTCATGTCCAGACAAATCACTAGTAAAAAATGTCTGAAAATATGGGACATGTTTGAGGAAAGCATTGGTGAGACATATTTGTGAAAAGTACTGGGGAGACATGTCCTCAAAAACTTATGAGGAAGAAATTTTTTAGCACACTTACGAGTGAGATGTGTCTAAGGACACGAATGAGAAAGACATGCTTGAGCACACATATGAACAAGACGTACTCGAGGACACAATAGTCTAGGTATACAAGAGTACAAAGACACCAAAGTCTAAGCACAAGAGAGTCCAAGCGCATAGTACAAAACCAAGAACAAATATCTTGGGTGTTTGTTTAAGGCCTAATCATCCTTAACCACCTCTAACCAAAATAAAGAAGATTATCAAAAATAGAGATCTACTCCAAAAAATTCAAGACCAACATTATCCTACAAGATCTACTCTCACTAATAAGGAAATTATTCTACTTCATATTTCTATTGAGATTGGTAACTATCCACACGTGTTATACGCCAAGAGTAGGAAACAAGAATATACCTACATCTATAAAATATTCACATGTTGTAAGCCAAAGAGTAATCAACTTCAATTATCTCTATTGTTTACCACTACGTCTATAAATATTAGGAAATGAAGTAATGTTGCAGTTCGAAGTGATATGAGAAACATAGTAGAAAGTGGATAGTTACCTCATCTACTGCCAAAAATTAGGACAATCTCTATTGGACTATAAGAATCGACTTGAAACTGTAAGGTAGATGTCAATGAATGTGATGAGAAGACAACCATTGTTGCCTTTTGATCGAGTCTAAGACCGAGAAAGTCGCACTATTCATTAATGAAGAAACCAACTAGCACTTACCATGAATTTTAGATTGGGTGGACTATATCTTAGTAGGTTAAGTAAACTAAAGCTACGAAAGAAGAGTAAGGCTTCCACAAAAAAGAGCATATGTAGTTGAATGTCGTCATACTACATCAATAAAGATCCTCTTTTTGATAAAAGTTTAAGAAAGCCTCTCAACACTCTAATACCAACGGGTCTGATTAGGATCACCTACTTAGATTACCATTTAAAAGAAGATCATAAATGATATCGAGTACTTTACGATTCAAGCAAGATCACCTACTGAATTATCGTTAGGATGAAGATAAAAAATAATTTAGAGTATCATGACATTCTAGTAGGATCACTTGCTGAAATTATCAAGGGACTTGGTTATGGAATGTCTAAAAAAATCTTCTAAGTCCATAGCCATTACTCAAACTTGGTTATGGAATGTCCAAACAAATATTCTCTAAGTCTACAACTGTAACACCTTGCCTCACCTACCCAGACTCATGTCATCCAACAGTATATTTCTCTTCAATATATTTGGGACGCCCAAGAAGCGAGCCCATGCTACGATAACTTTTTTTCTTTTTAAATCTTCAATCCATGAGACATCATGTGCACATTAATCTATGTACAAAATAATTCATAAAAATTTATGACATCATGGAATAAAATAAATCATTTATCATTAAATAGAAAAATTCAAGAGTAACAACTTAATCATTGATTACAATGGACTTTAAATAAATAAATTGATTTGGGCCCACATGCCCTACAATGAACTTAAATAAAAATTCTTAAATATTTTTTCATGTAGCCTTGCAATTTAATTTCCTGAACTGTTGAAAAAGATGGGTGAGCTAAAAAGTTCAGAGGATCATCCCAAATATTTAAATTATTATAAACAAAATGAAATATGCATAGCAATCACTTTTCAAAACTAAATGATTCAAGTAGTAAATTATTTTAATTGTTATTAAGCACTAAAAAGATACCCTCAACATTCCGATCCTTAGGAAAAGAGCTACTATACTAAACTCAGACTCACAAAGTTGAGGTAAGATCAACTTCTAACCTTCTCTTACCTCACAACCTTTGATTGGAGAGTTAGATAGGAACATCTGCTCTCGTGCCGATACATGGTTATGCACACAAGAAGCTACAAAGCCCATATGAAGTAAGTATATATAGTGTGCTAGAAAAGAAAAAAGAAGAACAGATTGTCCTTATAATCCTTAGTTGCACACAATGATCCTAGCATACAAGAGTACATGGACACCACAGTCTAAGCACACAAGAATCTAAGCACACAAGAGGTCAAGTATACAAGAGTTTGAGAAGATAATAGTTTGAATGTATGATATGAAACCAAAAACAAATTTCTTGGGTGCTTGTCCATGGCCTATAATTCCTAACCACCTCAGACCAAAAAAAATTAGGTTGTCAGAAATAGAATTCTACTCCAAAAATTCAGAATCAGTAGTTGTAATACCCTGATTAATTTTGTATATATACGTGTGTGTATGTGTGTGTGTGTGTATGCATAAATGATTTAATTGATTAATTTGTATAAACACATACATATATATTAATTGCCACCTATATGTGTGACATTTTATTAGTATATATTAATTTGTGCATATATATATTATTTTGAAGTGACGTGCAATTAATTGATTAATTGGCGTAGAAGTATATATATATATATGCACATGTACATATAGGTATATATTAATTAATTGATATATGTATTAATATATTAATATTAAGCATATAGTAGGATTAATTAATAGTAAAATGTAGTTAAAAAAAGAAAAAAATATATAATAAAAATATACATATAGATATATATATTTTCAGATATACAAATATAAAAGAAAAAATATTAAATTTGGCGCATGAGCCCAAGGCCAATGGGGCCATGCACACTGGCGTGCTAGGCCGCATGTGAATTCGCGCGTAGCCCATGTGCACCGTATTTAAAAGAAATCAATAAAGTAAGAATTTTGAGAAATTTATGAGGTTGCAGAAGTATATTTCTAAATTTCTTATCAAGATCAAAGTTTAACCTGATGACGTGTCAAACACCTTAGTTATGTAGCTCCTAAAACGGCAAGAGTTGTCACTAAACTCATAGAAGAGTTATTCAAGACTGGGGATACATAACAAAACAACATAAAGTGAACTAGTTTAAATTTTGTGGATGAAATTTATTGAAAGGGGATAGAATGTAATACCCCAATTGTATATATATGTATGCATAAATGATTTAATTGATTAATCGGTATAGACACATGCATATATATTAATTGGTACTTGTATGTGTGACATTTTATTGGTACATAATAATTTGTACATATATATATTATTCTAAACTAGCATGCAATTAATTGATTAAATGGTTTAGAAGTATATATATGTATGCACATCCACATATAGGTATATATTAATTAATTGATATATGTATTAATAGATTAATACTAAGCATATAGTAGGATTAATTAATAGTAATGTGTAGTTAAAAAAATAGAAAAGAAAAAATATAATAAAAATATACATACATATATATATATATATATATATACACGTATCTATACAATATTTAAGAATATATTACAAAAATATCATGTATTTCAATGTTATACAGATATTCAATTTTTAATTACAAAAATGTCAGAAATTAAAAAGCAGGAAAATCCCATAAAATTAGCAATGAAATTTTTTATTACTGTTCATCGTACTGTTCATTGGCACTGTTCATCAGCACTGTTCATCGTTACTGTTTATCGTTTTAAATCACTGCTATGTAGGTCTTTAAAAAGCTTGAGATAAATCGAGCAAATCAATTTACGACATTATTAGATTGAAAACAATCAAGATAATAAATTTAGGGCACAATAAACGGGATAAATAAGGCAAGATTGATAGTAAACGCAACAAACGAGATTCTGAGTTCAAATAATATAGAAAGTTACTATTCATCAGCACTGTTAGTATGTATATTTTGTTAATATGAGAAATTATTGTTCATTGCAATAAACTAAATTCTGAGTATGGTATATTATGATATATTTTGGTATATTTTGTTGATATTTTTTATAATATGCATACAATATATAGAAAGTAATATGTATACTAAATTCTGAAGCATATTTTGGTATATTTTGATATATTTTTATTTATATTTTTTGTAATATGCATACTAAATATACCGAAATATACCGTCTGTAATCAGCATAACAGTTCTTTGTGCCCAGAATATATGCAAATATACTAAAATGTACCGAAATATACTAAAACCTGTTAAAGAGGTTTGTATATATTTTGGTATATTTGTTTTCTATATTATAAAATACAGGAAAATATATTATCATAATCTGTTCATAATCATTATATCATGATTTTTCTCATTTGAAATCGATATAGTTCATATGTGTACTAGAATATACCGAAATATACCAAAATATACCCCAACCCATTACATAAGTATGGGTATATTTAGTATATTTCCTATACATTTCAGTAAATTTGTGTATATTTATAGTAAATATATGTGTATATTGTACAAGACAGGTAAATATATCATCATAATCTGTTTCATAATCATTATAGCTGATCTTTATGCCAAAATATACCTGAATATACCGAAATATACCAAAATATACAACCTTTATTTATTGGTACTGTTCATTGGCACTGTTCATCGTACTATTTGAGAAATATACAAAAATATACCGAAATATACAACCTTCATTCATCGGTACTGTTCATCGTTATTGTTTGAGAAATATACCGAAATATACAAAAATATACAACCTTCATTAATCTGTACTGTTCATCGCCACTGTTCATCGTTTTTCATCACCGCTTTGTAGGTCTTTAGAAAGCTTGAGATATCTTGTACTGTTTATCGATACTGTTCATCATCTTCTTCGTGCTCGTTTTTGCCCCTGCTCATTCTACATCCATTTTTTTTCCTGCTGAAAACCGAGAAACTAGGGCATGATCGTCGAAAAATCAGGGCACAATCGCGATAATAGCGTTGCTAGATTTTTATGCAGGCATTATTGTAAATAAAATCATAATACTGATAAAAATGAAAAACAAAAAGTTTCTAAAAATATTTTTGATAATATTTTTAAAATAATGATATATTATGTAATTTCTTCTAAGATATATATATAAGAAAAAAATTAAATTAAATTTGGCGCATAGGCCCAAGGACCATGTGCCCACGCACACGGGCATGTTGGGCTGCACGCAAATTTGCGCACAGCCCATGTGGGTCGTATTTAAAAAAAATTAATTACAAAAAAATTGAAAAAAAAATGAAGGAAAATACCCAAAAGAATTTTGAAAAAATACACAAAAACCCTAAATTCAAATCTCAAACCCTAGCTGCCCCAACTAAACAAAAATGGAAGATTTCTACATTTGAAAAGTGAAATATTGCGAAATTAACCCCGGACACTATATAAATCCCCTTCTCCCCCTCATTTCATTCATCTCAACAAGAACAAGAATAATACTCCTTCTTACTTTCTCTCTGCCTCCTTCTTAGCACCCTTAGTTTCTTTTCTTTTCTTGAGCTATTTTAAATAGTCTACGAAGTAGTAGCAACGAAGTGCTACACAGATTTAGGAAGCGATCTTGAGGTAAAATTATTTCCCTTTCTTTTAATTTATTATTTTGATTTAAATAATGTTTGCTTGTGTGCTTAGTTTAATTTATGTTTTTAAAATACTATATTGCTAATGACTAAGAGAGTATGTTATGTAGTTGCGTCTTGTACGATCTTCTACATCAGAAATTGAAAATCTTTGTTTCTATTGATTTATGATGTTATATTGTTGGTATGTTTAATCACTATTGAAATATTTACTTATTATACTCTTACACACAAAAATAAGATTAAATAAAATTTCAACCACATATCGACACGGGGACGGACGTTCTTTGTTCCATGCAGAATTGGACTTTCGAACTAGTCGTTAGGATTGATACCAGAGTGGACTGGGTTTCTAAAATGATCCCACTTCATAGAAAAGGGTTTGGGTTTCAGGATTGATCTCTCTTCCTAGAGCTAGAGTACAGAGATTATCCCTATTCCGTCTAAATTACGACGAAAATAATATATTGTTTGAATCAATTAAATCCTTGAAAGCGTTTGATATGATTGTATTATTTAGTTAGAATAATGAATTAAATGGATGGAATGCTTCATTGGGTTTTTAGCTTACCCCCTCATTTTTCACATTTCAGAAAAGTAATTTATCAGCTTACGTGGAAGATCATTTATTAGAAATTCCTTTTGTTTATTTATTTTATTTTAGGACACGTGAGCCCAAGTCGAATTATTTATTTAAGTTCTGAATTTATTTTCCACTCTAATGGTTTATATACTTAAAATTTTAGAAAAATAAATAAAGGATTTTATTTATAAGGCTATGAAATATTTTTGTACATAGTCTAATGTGGGCAGTAAATCTCATGGGTTAGGACTTAGAAAGGAAAAAGGATAACTAGCACTGGCCCGCCTCTCGGGTGGCCCAAGATTATTGATTAAAAAAAATTATATTGTCGGATAACGGGGACGATGGGGCTCAGGAAACAGGATGTTACAGTAGTATTATGTGAGGTATGCGCTTACTGATAAGGAAATTACTCTACTTTAGAATTATACCGATATTGGTAATTGTCCATGTGTTATAGCAAGAATAGGAAACTAAAATACATTGATTTTTTAACTAATAAAGATGATTTTTTTTTAAAAAAAAAACTTTTTTCCTTTAATCTAGCATTATTTCTCATCTTCGTTAATATCTTGTTTCATTATTTTTGGTTGGTCAAATTTTGACTCAACATTCATAATATAATAACCTAGTTCTCTGTCCTTTTGTTTTTGTCGCATCGAGGTCATGCATGGAGGAGCGTGCCCCTTCTACATTAATTATCAATACACATGTCACCGCTAAGAGCCGGGACATTACTGTTTGCACACTTAAATCATATTAAACACTTTCTAGACACACCAGAACTTGCATAAATGATTTATCAATCCTTTAACACATCAAAAGGTAACGTAAAGAAATATATAAACATAATCAAATAAATAAACCATTAACTGTAACATTTAAAATTTAATAAAATGTGGAACAAAATTTCCAACTGAAAGCTCTAAAGCATGGCCTATGTGGCCAAAATACAAACTATAAAGAGAGTCAACTCTAAAAATTAATCTGAAGGGTTATATTGTCCAATCTAAACCACGTACTCGAATAAAAATAACATGTAAATAAGTTCAAAGACCATCTATCAGTCTATGCTAACTACCCATATTAAAATATTATAAACAACCTCCACAGTGAGGTTTGCAGCTAGCTACTAAGATACCTTGGAGATGTTGTTCAGCAAGCACCATCTCAAATGTCACATGAAATGCAAAGGTGAGGTAAGTTTGAGAGCCTGGTGGATCATATGCAGTACTTTTATAGCATTATTTAAATCAAATATAAAACATACAACCAATTCTCATACATTAAGCGTTTGAAGCATTGATTTGTTTATCAGTTGTTGGCTTGACCCTAGTATTCTCCCATCATCATATAAAACGGAAAGAGGGAAAGTGCAAAATATGTCAAATTCTAATAGGATAGGTGTAATACCTTGAAATATTCTCGGAATATTAAGACTACAGAAATGAGTTTATTCAATTATGAAAATACATTAAATATTCAAGGGTAAAACGATAATTTTACCTCTTAGGGGTAAAATGATAAATTCACATAAAAAGCAAAAAAAAAATTACCACTATTCTAATTATTCCATAAATAATTCTACAAAAAAATTAAAAAATAAAAAAAATACCAGTATCCTAATTATTTAATAAGTAATTCTACAAAAAAATATATTAAAATATGAGTAATGAAAGAGGTGGTGGGATAATAGAAAGGGGTGGTATATATATATATATATATATATATATATATATTAAAATATAAGTAGTGGAATAGAGTGGTGGGATATATATATATATATATTAAAATATGAGTAGTGAAATGAGGTGATTGGTTAAGGATGCCTATGAATAGCATTCTTCCCTTCTCCTCAAATAATCTCATCTCATTCTTTTCTTCTTTATTCTTAAGAGAAAGGGAGTTTCATCATTCTTCTGTTTTTTTTTCATTTTATTCTTAGTTCTCTCTTAACTCAAGCGAAAAAGAGTTTCCTCATTATTTTTGCCTTCTTAGATCTCTTATACCTCAAGAGAAAAAGAGTCTTCTTGCTTCATCCTTGAGTAGTAAAGAAAGAAGATTGAAGGTTTGAGAAGACTCGGAATACTAAGATCAAAAGGATTAGCTATAGAAGGTAAAAGTGATTTCTAAAGTTTATTTCATTATTTTGATTCAAGTATTATGTGTTTGGTTGTTTGCCTAACTTAGAAATGTGTCATAATTATACATGTCATGCTTAGAATGCTTAGAGTTATATGCTTATGATGCATGATTGTGATGATATGATTCATGCTATAACATGTTTTATATGAATACATGTTAGTTAATGTTGTTTTGAATTTATCATGCCACTGTGATTACAAATGAGATATTAAACAAAAATGATCAAGCACGTACCGACACGATGACAAATTTTTGTCATGAATATTCCAAACGGCTATTTTCAAGGTGTGAACTGAGGGTTCGGATTTAACGTGTAACATCCCGCCTCCCAAGTCTCATCTTCCACGTCATCTGACGGTTCAATTCTCATTGATAAAAAATCTTGGGATGCCCGAGAGACGAGCCCATGCTATATTTTCTTCTTCTTAGACCCAAATGCTTATGACACTTTCTTGTCATTCATGACTTTCCTTATAATGGTCAACGTTTGTTGACTACGGTTCTTTGACACGTAATTATAGTCAAAATTTTGGTATTACAACACTTAAAATTAGTGGGTATTACATAACCCCACTTCATCGATGATAAGTTTGAAGGTCTAAATTTGAACTCATCCCTTAAATATAAAAAATTGAGGCATAACCTTTTTCAGTCTTAACATCAACTGATAATAAACAACTGTTTAAATCACATAATCTTTTAAAGTGTTTGGTATGCATGTTCTATTTGATTTGAAACAATGAGTTAAATATTTAGAATGATTCATTCAACACGTAAGCTCACTCTTCCTTTTCTAACCTTTCAGGGAATTTTTGAATGGATGTTGCATAGTTAGTTAATTTCTATTTAGGAAATGTTTAAGTCAAGCATGTTAGCCCTAATTTTTATTTTATGTTCAGTTCGATGTAATAAAGTTCATGGGTTATTGTTCTTTATGAATATTTAATTCAATTAATGATATTGATTTATTTTAATAAATAATTTCACATGTACCATATGAAATCTATTTAAGTGTTTGTCTCATAGAATATGAGCAAAAGAAATATAATAACGTGACAGTACATGCCTCCTAGGCTGCCAACAAAAAGAGAAAGAGGCGTCCAACAAGCAAGCACGTAACGCGAACGTGCTGGGACAATTTAGGCAGGTGGATGCGGGGTGCTACAATAGGGAAACACACCCATTATCTAACCAGAAAACGAGAGACATCCATTGCTCCATCTCCAAGAACTAGGGGCATACCCATCGTTCCATCATTGTAACAACTCGGGCCTACCATGACAATATTGTCGCCACCATTGACTAGGCGCAGGGTTTTATTTTTGACAAGACTTGAACCTAAGTCTTCCAAAAGCATTCGGCACAATAAGATACCTTCGAATGCACATTAAGCCTAGGAATCCTCCTAGAGTCGGACCGATGTATGATATTGCAATCCACCCCCTTGGGAGCATTCTCGTCCTCGAGATTCACCTCTGGTACACACAGAGCAGCTCTGATACCATTTATAACAACCCGAGCCCACTGTGAAGATATTGTCCTCACCTTAGCCACCATTGATTGGGTGCAGTGTTTTTGTTCTTGGCAAGACTTGAACCTGAGTTTCCAAAAAACGTTAGGCATAATGAAACACCCTCGAATGCACATTTAGCCTAAGAATCCCCTTGGAGTCGGACCGATGTGAAATATTATAATTATTTAGAATCAGGGACAAACCCATCATTTTTTATCGCAAGAACAGCTACAGTGATCCCTTGTGGACCACTACGACGATACGTAGTTTAATTCTCAATTTATCTTTGCATGATCATTAACAAACATCTCATAACAACCATATTTATCATTTCATTACATATTATGCATCGTTATACAATAACATAGCCATGCTTATCATCTTATAGAAACATAAATAAAGCAATAATCATCTTATTTTATAAAAGCTTGTAAATAACGAGCATAGACATATAACTCATGTTTTTCTAGCATTCATGCTATTCATAAAGCATTCAAACAACATCCTAGCAAGCTTTTGTGCATTCAAGCAATGTAAACACACTACGTGTTCAACATTAAAATTCAAATAATACTAGAGAGCAAAATAATCACTTTCACATGTCTAATAAGTTCCTTTGGGCTCCTGCTTTTAATTTTGTTAGCGTTGGAAATAACGACTCTGCATTAATTCTATATTTCTCTCTGTTGATTCTCTAATAACTTCATAATAAGCATATTGACTTCATAAATGACTTTGTATTGACTTTATGACAACTTCATAACGACTCTATATTGACTCTGCATTTTTCTCTGTTGACTTCATAATGACTTCATAATTGACTTCGTAATTACTTGTAAATAAGCATATTGACTTTATATGATGTTATATTGACTTTATAATGACTTCATAAGAATCTATATTGACTTCGTATTTATTTGATGTTTCTTTTAGAATTGACTTCACATTGATTTTGCATTAACTTCATATTGACTCCACATTGATTTCACATTGTCACAGGCGTTTTGTCTTAGATAAAATAATAATTTTGCGTTCTAATGGCAAAATTATTGTTTTACCAAATAACTTTTTTTTACTTAAATTTATTCAATATTTCATAAAGTGTTGCTCTACAATTTATTTTTATATGAATTGACTATTTTATCTTTGGCTAGCCAAATTACATTTTTTTACCCTTGCGGTGCTTAGTATGCTTAGTACTTCTGTGGTCTTATTTATAATTTTATATATTTTTATTCTTAAAAATTGTAGGAATTTATTAGAGTAATACACGCAATTATCTAATTTATACAAATTTATATAATTGTAGCGTTGGAACTTAATAAAGTGACAAAACCTTTTTTTTTATCCTCTTTTTTTCTAGGTTGGCCCTTCACATGCATCTTCAAGTACAGGTTTGAAAAGCAAGATATTTCTGATAATCTTTATTGGAATATGTTGCACCCTCCTCACGTAACAACCTAGCAATCAACACGTATCATACCTATCTTTATTTCTTTTTTTTTTCGTTTTAATTTTTTAAAAACAAATTTGCCAGCTTCACCATCATTTAATATTATACTTTTTCCCTTTTTTTTTTTTTTGGGTAAATGTCGATGGGATTCCATGAACCTGTACATGGGACAAGCACCGCGCGCGCCACGGACGCACTGTTCACGTGTCACCAGTTGTCACACGTATCAATATTTCTTCCTTCTCGCCCACGCACGTGTCGCCTTTTTATTTCTTGACTTTTCCCACGTGGCATTATATGAATGGCATGGCCATATCTACATAGTTACTATGTATGTTTGAATATCTCAATATTTCTTCCTTCTCGCCCACGCACGTGTCGCCTTTTTATTTCTTGACTTTTTCCACGTGGCATTATATGAATGGCATGGCCATATCTACATAGTTACTGTGTATGTTTGAATATCTGAATATTTCTTCCTTCTCGCCCACGCACGTGTCGCCTTTTTTTTTTTGTTTAAAGCTGCCGTAGCAGCTTACCCATCCGCTCAGTCTGCACCGAACGAATGGACATTGAAAATGCCCTAACTAGCTATATATAATTAGTAGACGCTAAGTCTAACATTAATGTTTATTTATTTTTTTATAATTTTTTTTTTGGTTTGGCGTGTATATATTAATTAATTATAAAATTAATAAAAAAGTTGAAATTGCTAAAATTTTATTATTAGTATTGCAGTGACAGATAAGGTTGAATGATGATGAATGTGATGGATGGATGTTGTTGGTGGCCTACCACATCCATTCATCATCACGGGTGCATCTGGAATAAATAATAAGACAGGGACACCATACCTTTAAAATTTCTTCCCTTCTCCCATTAATATCTCTGAGCTTATATATATATATATATATATATATATATATATATATGGGAGGGAAAGAGCGAAAAGCAATTAGTGGAATGCAAGATGTTTTGTAATTTCTGACTAGCTACAAAATAGAGTACACAAATAATATACGCACCCATGATACGTAAACAGCACTCGAAAAGTTTGAAAGGACTTTTCTAAAGGACTTCCTCCTGTTCCTTTTATCTTTATTTCAACTGCTGTGTTGTATACTGCAATACAATAGCTTAGCTCAGTGAATTAATTAAGGGAGTCTTTAAATAATTAATAAAAATATTATGTAAACTTTATATTAAACATTAAATAATCAGTGCATTTATATCATTACATATAAATATTAATATATGTTTATTTATTAAATTATTATAAATATATATTATAATATTTAATGTTTACAAAAGGAATTATGTAGCACTGTCATTAATTAATTCAATTTATGTTAGTAATCTCCATCTCTTTCTTCAACGTTAATTAGTGCAATTAATTATTTCAATTTCAAATTAATCCTTCCTATTAATAAATCTCGGTCATTTAATCTAGAGATCGACCATTAATATATATATATATATATATATATGTAGAGAGAGAGAGAGAGAGAGAGCAGTGGCCGTCTGGAGACTCTGGACTGTGGAGTGATTTGTGTGGAAGTAAATGAAATAAAAAAGAGAGAGACAGAGAGAGAGAGAGAGAATATTGGTAATTACTTATAGTGGCCGACACGCGGAGAATGGGTGACGAGGAAAAGCAGCTCCGCAGACATCGGCAGTGTAACATCGTCAGTCAATATTACTATTATGACCCTCACCATCGCTCGGCTCGCCCTTCTTTTGCTGCCATCCGTTCATTATCCATACCTTCCCATCACTACCTCACCAGCCACCGCAAAATAGCAAACGTCTCCGTAACTACCGCTCCCGAATCGGGGTGGCCCAAATTAACCAAAAAAAAAAAAAAAATCTCTCAAGTGCAGACACTACCATTCATTTGGTTCACATGTAGCTTAGTTAACTTTTTATCCTATTATTATTATTATTATTATTATTAAATAATGAGTGATTAGAAAAATGTTCTAAGTTAATTTTTTTAATTTCTATTTTTCTTAAAAACTTTTTTTAAAAAAACTCTCATAATTATTTATATTAATATGAGAAAATTTTATAAAAATTAGTTATAGATAATTATTTATCAATTTAATATACAATTTTTTTAATAAAAAATTATACTTTAATTGAGCAAATTTTAGTAAAATAAATAAATATAGATCTGAAATATATTGTAAATACTTTTTCACTAAATTTACTAACTAAATATAAGGAAAAAGGGGTTTTCTTTTTCTTTTTCAGAGAAAAACTTATAATTTTCTCGAAAAAGAATTTTTCTTTTCTTTTATTTTTTTTTTAAACTACCCAAGGTAATATGTTAATAAAAGTGTGTGTAATTTAGGTGATGCAATCAGCCTCGTCATCCTTATTTGATTAATACTGAAAATAAAGCAATAAAAAATAAAACCGAGGTTTCTTTTTCAACTTTGGGAATGAAGATTGAAGAGTCAAAAGAAGTAAGAAAGATTGGGTAGTCTTTTTACCTTGGGAAAGGCAAATTAAAGGATCTTAATCCCACAGGCATATCGGCCTTTACACCAAAAGTGGAAACATTTTTTATTTAAATAATTCATTGTGCTAAAACCAAGTCCAATTTCTTTTAATATATTTCTTGAATTAATATTTTATATAAATCTCCATGGGCATGTAATATGTGTGCACCGCCATGCTTCTGGGCACCATTACTGAATATAAGTTTTAATAAAAATATTATATAGATCTCATTTTAAATATTAAATTGTCACAACGCAACGTGTAAGGTGGTGTATATTTATATTATTAGGCAAAAGAGTAATATAGATTTCGAGATATGTGTCTATTTTTCATCCAATAATTAAAAGAGAATTATGTAAAATTTGATAATTTCTTTCAAAATATAATACATTGATATAAATACCCAAAAAAAAAAAACCTACTTATCACATCAGTAGAGTATAACATAAAAAAATATATGTTAGTCTAATTACTTATATAGATATATATATATATATATATCTTTATTAAATAGTTCACTATATGTTAAAAATGTCAATAACAAATAAATATCTAATGAATATGTAGGACATGCCAATTAACAAATAAAAAATAAGTGTACAAGATCATAAATCTGATGATTACTGTATGTAGATTAATGAAAGATAAACAAAAACAGTAAATGTGAGTTCAGTTTACAAGTGCTGCGCGCACATAATAACTTTCAAATTAAAGATTAGGTTAGATAATCCTTAAGCATTACAACACAAGCTTTCTTCATTGCCACCTATATATTATTATTAACCCAACTTTTCTTCATTGCCCATCATGAATTCTCATGCTAAATGCAAGCTTGTAGTGTAGTGTATACATACATATATATATATATATATATATATATATTTGGTAGGACGCCAGTATCATCATAATTACATTACCGATCTTCTTGTTGTTAGTGCCCATTATTACTTTGATTCAAAGACACCATAATATAAGTGTGTGCCTGTGTGCCTGTGTTTGAGATAATTAAATAATGTCAGCTTTATTTATTTATTTTTGTGCATTTGAGTAATAGTGGACCCAATTATTGATCTCCTCGAAGGTCATAGGTTGCTTCAGATTTGCTGGGACCCTGTCCAAGCTATGTTGAAGATACTTACAAAAGCAATCTATATATATATGTGTGTATATGAAAATTGTAGTAGGTAGTGAGATCACCATTATTAAAAGGAAGAAGAAGCCTTGACAACTTATTGTGGTTCCTTAATTATAGCTATAAGCTTGGTAGGCATCTAATGTATTATTAATGTCTTCTTAGCGTTTCATTATTGTGTTATTTGACTAGGGTTTGTCTCCCACTGGCCACTGCCGCTCCGTCGTACCACGTACGTGGCAAAATACAAATGTAACAGATAGACATATACGTACATTTGTCCCCTATTAATTAATTACTACTAACAAAGAAAATTGTTTAAGTGCACAGCACTCCATTAAATTAAATGTCAGTAATTAATATTATTTCTAACAATTGGGCAACGCACGTTTATTTAAAAACAATTACTATTATATGGTGATTATCTTCTACACTTAAAATACAGAAATAATATTAAATTGATTATTATAATTACATTGTTATTATTCAACAGTTATTTTAACGTTACAGTTATATAAAGAAATAAAAGTAAATCAATTAATTTAATATTATTCTTATTGTGTAAATTTTTGGCACTCAAATTTAAAAAATAGCCCATCAATGTGTGCATGCATGTAAAAAATAGAAAAATTAAAAATAAAATTAGGTGCATTTATTAATTTTGTAAAAGAGGGCAAATGTGATGGTCTCTCCATGCGGAGGGAGTATGTGTGTGTGCGCATGGGTGAGTAGATTGACAAACGAAAATTATTTTGGAAAAAAATATTAATTAAAAGAGAAGGAGAAAGAGATCAGATGTATCTATATAATAATAATAATAATAATAAGTGGGCAGTGATGATAATATATAGATTTGTGAAAAAATTTTATTCAACTTTTTTGAAAATTTTAAAGAGATAAGATAGTCAACACACTTAACCATATACACTTTGTGAATTGATTGCGAAATAATTTTTTTTATATATATAAATAAAGAATATACTGTGCCGACAATAAAGGAAGATGATATATTAGAAGAAATTCTACTGCCCCAACCTCATCACCTTCTTCATCATTTGTTGATTTCAAGAAATCTGTTGCTTTCCCACTCATGCGCAAATATTATATATACAATAGAAAACCAAGAGCAACTTAATTAGGAAAAAGGCTAAGGCTAATAATATTATTTAATTATTTATCCAACAAATTGTTTTGACATTGTGATACAGCCTGCAAAGTGCAAGCAAGCAAAGATAATTTAAGAATCTAAAACGTTTAAGTTCAATTGTCTACGAATTCATTTAATTAATTATTTGAAACTGATAATAAAATCAGTTTCGAAAATTTGGAAATCAGAAATAAATAATAAAATCATTGAGTATGTTAAATTAAAATGTTAATTATTTGATTGTATGTTATATATTTGGAGGGAAGCAATATGTATAGATATATGCAATGAATAGGTAGGTGTATGTTTATAAAAAGTTGAAGCAATTAATTTAATGCTGAGGTAGGAAGGATA
>JAJIYU010008115.1:0-18323 GCA_030144865.1 Tinospora cordifolia | reverse complement strand
AATTTTATTCATCAAATTTCATATAAATCTTTGGGGTATTACATTTTACCCCCATTGAAAGAGATTTTGTCCTTAAAATCTATTACTAGGTTACTTGAGTGTCATTTGATCGAGCGTTTCTAGTAAAAAGTTCTGGGTACTTATTTTGCATTTCACTTTCTAATTCCAAATAGCATCTTCTATTCTATGGTGTTTCCAGAGGACTTTGACTAAAGGAATGTCTTTTGTTCTCAGGCTCTGTACTTTGCGATCGAGAATCCTAACGACTAGTTTTTCGGACGTGGCATCTTCTTGGATGTTCAATTCTTCCCAATGGATTATATGTGATGGATCAGGTTCGTATTTTCTCAATATAGACACGTGGAAGATGTTATGTATTGAGGGCATTCGATTTGGTAGGTCTATCTCGTAAGCGCATTCGCTAATCTTCCTGAGTATCTCGAAGGGTCTGATGAATCTAGGTGCCAGTTTTACCTTGATTCCAAACCATTTGATTCCCTTCTGTGGACTAATTCTCAGAAACACTTTTTCACCTTGGTGGAATTCCAGTGGTCTTCTTCTTTTATCAGCATAACTTTTATGGCGACTTTGTGTAGTGGTTAGTCTTCTTTGGATTTGTCTTACTTGATTGGTCATCTCTTCTACTAGGTTTGGTCTAGTAAGTACCTGATCCTCTAACTTAGCCCAACAGGTTGGTGATCTGCAAGGTCTCCCATAGAGGGCTTCACACGATGTCATCTTTATGCTTGCCTGATAACTGTTGTTATAGGCAAACTCCACTAGGTGTAGGTACTTACCCTAGTTCCCTTTGAAGTCAAGGATGCAAGACCTCAGCATGTCTTCCAGCATCTATATAACCCTTTCTAACTAGTCGTCCGTCTGAGGGTGAAAAGTCGTACTCATGGTGAATGTAGTACCAAGTTCCTTTTATAGACTCTTCAAAAATTGTGAGGTAAAACGGGGGTCTCGGTCTGACACTATTGTCTTAGGTACCCCATGAAGGCGTACAATCTCTCTCACATAGAGTTCACCTAGTTTACTGATTTGGTCTTTAGATCTAATGGGCAAGAAATGTGCCACTTTAGTGAGACGATCCACAATCACCCAAACAGTATCTTCCCCTTTCTGATTTCTGGGTAATCCGCTGACAAAGTCCATGGCAAGGTTATCCTACTTCCATTCTGGGATCAAAAGTAGTTGTAACAATCCAGACGCCTTTCGATATTCTTACTTTACCTGCTGACAGGTTAGGCACTTAGAGACATATTGGGCTACATCTTTCTTCATACTTCTCCACCAATAGGTTTTTTGGAGATTTTGATACATCTTGTCTCCTCTTGGATGCATCGTGTATTTTATTTGATGGACTTTATTTAGAATGGTTTGCCTACTCGGTCCATATTACGGTACACAAATTTTTTCTCCTAGTCTTAAGACACTCTCAGCATCCATTCTAAAGTCAGTATGTTTTCCTTGTTGAATTCCTTCAGTCAACGTTTTGAGCCATTTGTTTTGCCTTTGATCTTCCCTAATCTGATGCAGAAGATCCGGTTGACAAGTTATATTATATAGATAGGCTCGTTCTTCATCTAATGTTACGCTCATCCTGAAATCTTCGATTAGTTGATATATCTGACCCTTTTCCTCCTCCTGTTTGCTAAATTTTCTACTGGGGGCATCTGCTACTATGTTGGCTTTTTCTGGATGGTAATGGAGTTGGAAATTGTAGTCTTTAAGGAATTTCATCCACTTACGCTGCCTAAGGTTCAATTCTTTCTATATATGGATGTATTTCAGACTTTTTTGATCTAAAAATAGGTCAAAACCCTCACCATACAAGTAATGCCTCCATATCTTCAAGGCAAACACTATAGCTGCTAATTCTAAGTCATGTGTTGAGTAGTTTCATTCATGGATCTTTAGTTGTCGCGAGGCATAGGCAACAACCTTTCCTTCTTGCATTAAGACTGCACCCAATCCGTTTTGTTAAGCATTTGTGTACAGAACATACGTGATGCCATGAGTTGGAGTGACTAAGATAGGGGCCGAAGTCAATCTCTTCTTTAGTTCTTGAAATGATTGTTCACACTTCTCATCCCAATCGAATGAAACTTCCTTTTTGTTTAGTCTTGTCATAGGTTCTGCTAATTTGAAAAAGTTTTGAATGAATCTTTTGTAACATCTAGCTAGGCCCAAGAAGCTTCATATCTCAATGACTGTTTTAAGTTGTTTCCAATCTGTGACAGCTTCCACCTTTTCAAGATCTACAGAGATACCTTCTGTTGATACTACATAACTAAAAAATTTGACTGTCTTCATCCAGAATTCACACTTGTTGTATTTGGCATACAATTGGTGTCTTCTGATGTTTCTAACACAATCCTTAGGTGTTCAAAGTGTTCTTCTTTGGACTTAGAATATATTAGGATGTCGTCAACAAATACCACAAGCTGGTCAAGGTATTGCCTAAATACTCGATTCATTAAGTCCATGAATGTTGTTAGGGCATTGGTTATACTAAAAGGTAATACTGTAAAGTTGAAGTGTTCATATCGAGTTTTAAAGGCAGTCTTATGAATGTCTGTTTCACGAATCCTCAACTGATGATACCCTGACCTAAGATCAATTTTTGAGAAATGAGTAGCTCCTCTCAATTGATCAAATAGGTCGTCTATCCTTGGTAAAGGGTATTTGTTCTTTACCGTCGCCAGATTCAGTTTTCAATAGTCAACGCAAAGTCTCATGGATCTGTCCTTCTTTTCATGAACAATACTGGAACCCCCCAAGGTTCCAGGATCAAATAGGTCGTCTATCCAAGGTGATTCACTTGGTCTGATGAATCCTTTCTCCCGGAGCTCGTCTAGTTGAGTCTTCAACTTGATTAATTCTACTGGTGCCATAGGTATGGAGGTATAGCTATAAGGTTGGTTCTAGGTTGGAGTTCAATATTGAACTCAATGCCTCTAGTTGGTAGTAGTCCGAGTAAGTAATCAAGGAATACGTCTTCGTAGTCTCAGACCACTTCTAGGTTCTTGATCTCTTTCGATCCTTCAGAGTCCTCTTCTAAGAGGTTTATGAGTTCATCCTTCTACCTTAAGTAGTTAAATATGGCCATAATTGGCTCCTAGGCAACCTATGAATGTCACCATTTATCTTAAAGGTTTCTCCTGGGGGCAACATTATCGTTACTCTTCTCTTGGGACAATTGATTTGTGCCTGATATTGGTCCAACCAGTCTATACCCAATATCACGTCATACCCATGGAATGGCAGTACACGAAGGTCGACTAAAATCAACTTATCCCCAAACCTAAGGTCACAGGTACACATTTTCTTTAATGTAACAGTAGTTCCTATAGGTGTTGATACATTCAACGTTATAGGCAAAATCTTTGTTACTAGTTGTAATCTATTTACTAGTGTTTTGAAACAAACGACTTTGTAGCACCCGAATCAAACAACAGTGTTAAATAACAGGAATTTACCTTAAACAGTGGGGATTTGGTCTTCAGGGACATCAGCGATAGCAAATACTCTAGCCTAGTTTTGCCCATGGCTCTGGTTCAGGTTTTGCGCCCGACCTTGGTTCTGATTTTGCGCCCGACCCTGGTTCTAATTTTGCCCCTAGGTGTTATTTTGTCGAGGCAGTTGTTGTTGAGGACTTACATTCTGTTCTCCCCCTTGACGATTCGGAGGTTGTTGCTGCTATCGCGTCTGGGTTTTGGTGGGAGAAAACTTTTCTATGTGCCTTCGTTGGTTGCGGTGAAAACATTACCCTTGACGTCTGGCCAGCTCTAATTGTTCTTCCGCGGCCGGTTTGGGTCGATTTTTCCATTAAGGTATTTTGTTTCCATCGTTTTGATTATCATTCCTTCTCTTCTGATCTCTGTCGCTTCCCAATCTCTTGATTTTGTTTCTTAACCTTTGCTCAAAGTTCAGCTCTTATTTTTTGGTAGGTTGTCTTTGTTAATTTTCGGATCTCAATCTTGAGACCTTGAGTGAAACGTTTGACCTTCTTCTTCTGTTCACTGATTAGTTCGGGCGAAAACTTGGCCAATTCGATAAATTTGGCCTCATAATCGGCCACCATCATCTCTCTCTATTTCAACTGAATGAAGTCTTCCTGCATCTTTGTCAGTGTTGCTTCAGGGAAGAATTTCTCGTAAAATATCTCCCTAAACTCTTTCCAGTTCATTTTGCTAACATTGATAGTTGGGTCTACTTTTACTATCTACCACCAGCTTCTAGTTAGTCCCTTAAATTGATGGGTAGCCATTGTTGCCCTACTAAGACCTATTACTCTCAACACATCCAGGTGTTCTTCGAATTCCTGGTACCAATAGTCAGTTGTTAAGCTATCAGTAGTACCATGAAATTGTGATGGTCCCAGCTTCTTTAATTATAACAGCAACTTTCTATGTTCACTATCTTCCAGGTTTTCTGGTTCCTCCTGATGATCCGGAATCTCAGGTGCTCGCATTGGCTGCTGCATCGGAATTTGTTCTCGCACCTGCGGCTGTGGTGTTACCTACGGTATCATTCAAGCCAACATCCTTTCTATTTGTTCTATCACTCTTTTGGTAACTTCATTCATCATATGTTCCATCCTAGCCTCAGCCATGCCATTCTATGCTTCTTGAGAGTCAATGTCATCAGATGTAGCACCTCTTGTTGCATATCTCCTAGGTCTGGCCATTATCTACACATTAACGTCGATTTAGTATTCGTTTATGCCATTTTTGTTTAGTCCGTTCTATCATGACTCTAGATTCATATTTCTAGGTTCTCGATCTATTTAGTGGACTACTAGTTTATTCTTCTAAGTCATTTTTGTTTTTGGGTATAGGATTTGGTTTCATACAAACAATAAGATCATCATACATTCAATCATTCGAGAAGTTCATGCTAGCATAATAAAATTCTAGGCTTCTGCCTATACTTCCAGGTTTGTGTGTCCCATACCACCCTTGCCCTTTGACATAGAATTCCACCCATAGTTTCACTACACCCAATCAATTTCGTAAATGTCTTGATTTCTAAAGTTTCCTAAACTCCACTATATTTGATTGTCTCATACCAACCAAGCATAGGAAAACAAATTCATCCAAAGCCATCAATCATTCACCAAACATGGTCCTTCATTCTCCAAGTTTAGGATTCTTTTGGACCCCCAAATTTTTATGCGTCCCATACCACATAGAAACCAAGGATACGGGATCCTCCCGATCTCGTGTCCTGACCAAACAAGTGTTCATTTTTTACACGTTTGAAGTCTCTAACTTATGTCCTAAAAATTTATTCATGATTCATTATGCCACCCTTGGCAACCGCCAAATCTCTACTTAAGGTCTCCTTCCTAGACCTAGGTTCTCAATTCCTGGTTGAAAGGTCCTTATATCAAACCGATAATCTTCCTCTATCCATGATACAACTCTTGGCATCTCCTTTAAACTGTAATAAATTCATTGCCCTTAGTTTCCCTCTCCAGCTTTTCTCATAGAAAAATAATTGTGTTCTTCAACTCTGATACTTATATGAGCTGGTGGGACAACCTCCAAATTGGACGGCGAGACCGAAGTCTGCTTAGCAACCATTCTTTCTAGAATGGGATAACCCATCTCCCTTTCAATGTTTAGTTTTACTCAGGACAAGGCTTACCCACTATTAGCTCGAAACTCGTAATCTTTGTATCCAAATAATATCGTTGAAAACATATATCTTTTTTTCAAAAAAATATTTTTTTCAAAATCATTTCAGCTTTCAAAATATGAGGTAAGGCTTCTAAATTAAATAAATAAATAGTCTTACCTAACTAGTCAATTGTTTCTAATTCTTACCCAAGGCATCAAAAGTCTAGGCTTTGATATCACTTTTGTAACACCCCGCCTCCCAAGCCCCACCGTTCCCGTCATCCAACGATAGAATTTTCTTTAATCAATATTCTTGGTCCACCTGGGAGGTGGGTCCATGCTATGTTATCATTTTTTCTTTTTAAGTCCCAAACCCATGAGACTTTCTGCATACATTAGTCTATGTACAAAATAATAAATAAAATCCTTTATTTATTTATTTTAAAATTCTAAGTACATGAACTTTTATAATGGAAAATAAATTCAAAACTCAAATAAATAATTGGGTTTGGGCCCACGTGCCCTACAATGAAATAAATAAAAAATAATCTTTTTATGTATGCTGATAAATTAATTTCTTGAAATGTGAAAAAAATGAGAGGGTAAGCTAAAAAGCCCAGTGAATCATTTCATTTATTTAATTCACTATTCCAATCAAATAATACAAGCACATCAACACTTTCAAGGATTTAACCGATTCAAAAATATATTATTTCAATTATAATTTAGATTGAAAGGGGTTAACCTCTGTGTTCCAGATCTAGGGAGAGAGATCAATCCTGAAACTCAAACCCTTCTCTGTGAAGTGGGATCACTCCTGAAACCTAGTCCACTCTGGTGCCAATCTGACAGCTAGTTCAAAAGTCCAATCCTGGCTGGAACACACACGAAGAACATCCGTCCCGGTGTCGGTACGTGGTTGAAATCTTTATTTAATCTTATTTTTTGTGTGTAAGAGCATAATAAATAAATATTTCAACAGTATTTAAACACACCAACAGTATAACATTATAAATCAACATTTACATAAATGAAATAATGATTTTCGATTTCTGATATAGAAGATCGTACGAGACGCAACTACAAAGCATTGTCTCTCAAAACAAGAGAAATGACTTTCAATTTCTGATGTAGAAGATCGTATAAGATGGAACTACAGAGAATACTCTCTTAGTCATGAGCAATATAATAATTTAATTGCATAAAAAAACCATAAATTAAACTAAGCACATAAGCAAACATTATTTAAATCAAAATAATAAATTAAAAGAAAGGGAAAGAATTTCACCTCGGGATAGCTTCCTATATCTGTGTAGCACTTCGTTGTTTTATTTAATTTTGCTTATCGAATTTCATACAAATCTTTGGGGTATTACATTCAATGGTAGCGGGTTTCGTGAAATCTATGTACTTAAGCCCCAGGTTATGGGTTCGAATGTCTGCGGAGGCAAGAAAACCTTAGGGGGGAGGGGACAGTTGCTTGTGAGTCACCATCGGAAGCCCAGTTAGTGTGTTTTGGGGGCCCAAGAGTGGGTTGTGACAATAAAAATGTGCCTTTTTAAGTCCTCTTGTAAGAAAACTTACAAGAGGACTTAAACAAACTTACAGGAAGATCTTAGAAGACTTTTTTTTCGATGCCATCCTAAAAAAATGGCTCTCTATTTATAGAAAAAGCAAAGATTATTAGACAATAGTAGGTTGATCAAGGATCTTTCAAAAAATGATTTCTCAGAATTCTGTAGGAAGAGATGAAATAAAATCTAATGGATTGGGGGGGGGGGGTGGATCTGAGCCATCAAAAGAATCTGGATTGGATGAGGAAGAGCCAATAACTCCAATGAAATGTGTCGATCTGTGTCTAGAAAGGAAGTCTACGAAGACGTTAGTTTTTCTGAAAATGTGTTTAATAGAGAAGTTAAATTGAGAAAACCAATTTGCCCACCGAAGAAGTTGTGGATTGGGTAACATTTTTTGTTTGAAGTGCAACATTCTAGGAAAACTTGACATGTCGATTTCAATAAGGAAGTGATGTCCAACTAAATGGAACTGAAATTTTTCTATACCCCTTTTGATAGCTAGAATTTTCTTAAAAGTGGAGTGATAATGAATTTTGAATTGTTTGAAGGTTCCACTTTTGTATCCACAAAGGTATCTAGACTTGTCTGGGGGTTCTTCAAACAACACAGCTCCCTAGTGTGCATCATTGACATCTGTTTGGAGGATGTGTAACCCAGAGCTTGAGATCTTTAGATGAGGAAGAGTCAGGGCCTTATGCTTTAAGGCTATCATGATTTTGATATGTTCATCTTGCCATGGAGGAGGGGACTTCTTAAGCAAGGCAGATAACTTGTTGGTATGTTGAGAGAGGTCCTTGATGAAGAGGCCCATATAGTTGACTAGGCTCAAAGATTGTTGGATTGAAGTCTTGTCTGGCAAGACATCAGGGAAATCCAAAAGCTTCAAAGAAATATGAGGTTGAAGAGTAATTTATCCTTCATTGATTTCCATCCCAAGAAACTCAATTGTCGTTTAAAGAAGCTGCATCTTTTTCTCTGAGAGCATTAGTCCATAAGAAGTACATAAATCATAAAATTTGCTTACTAGGAGAACATGAGAGTTCACATCCTTTGAAAAGAGGAGTATATCATCAATATATATAAGAGCTTGATCCTAGATTGGTGCAAAAATACGATTCATGGCCTTCCGAAAGAGTGAGGGAGTGGTCTTGAGACCAAAAGGCATGATGGTCCATTGGTGATGATGGCCAGGAATGACGAAAGCTATTTTTGGCCTGTCAAGAGGAACAATTCCTAGCTCCCAAAACCTAGATTTGTTGTCAAACTTGGAGAATACTTTTGCTTCTAAGAGATCTTGAAATAGAGTTTTAGAATGGGGGAGAGAAAACTTGTCATCTTTGACAAAGATGTTCAGAGGCTGGTAGTTGATAACCAACCTAAGTTTTCCTCGAACTTGTTCTGACCTTTTGTTGACATAAAATGCTTCACAAGCCCATGGAGAATCTGTGGGTTCAATTAATCCTTCATTTTCAAGCTGTGCAATTTCTTGGATAGTTAAGGTTAGTTGAGAGGGAGGCATACCATGGTGAGATGCTTTGGTAGGATTCACATCTTCATTAAGCTTGAAAGGGAGCGAAATAAAGAGGTCGTTGTTGAACAATAATGGATGGTTGCATTTTTGTAAAAAAATCCGTATGACTTTCAGCACAACAATGTTGTGGGAGTTTGGTTCTAAGTGCTTGAAGATGAGGAGAATCAAATATTTGGATTGTTGGAGAGATGGAAGAGATCCATGGGACAAATGCTGAATTTTTTTTTAATCCTTGGGATGTCCATGTAAGTTGTTTGATTTGTTGGAGAATGTCATACCCAATGATGAAGTCCTTTTAAAGAGATGGGGCGCTCAAAATCTGATGCTTGAAGGTAAGCAGTGGGTGAAGTTTGAGTTTTACTGGCTTACTGCTTAGGGTAATAGCAAGAAGATTTTTGCCACTAATGTTAAAATTTTGTTGGTAAGGCTTCCACCATTCAGAGGGTAATATAGAGGGGTGCATCAAAGCAGCAGAGGCTCCTATATCAATCAAAGTTGTTAGGACAATAGGATTATGATAAGGGGAGAGATAAACCTGGAACTTGGCATGGGGCAAGTTGAACATCCCATTGAGAGAGGGAGAAGTATTTAAAACAAAAGCTTCAATGCCAGAGACAGCTATTAAGGCTTCAGGGGAGAAGTCATCTTCGAGAGAAAAAAGAGACTCAACATCAGAGACTTTCATGTGTGTGAGTTGGGAGATCATTTCAATGACCCTGGCATGATTCTTTGTCTTTTTAGGGTATTGTTTGGCAAAATTGCCCTTTTGGTTGTAGATGAAGCATCTGGTGTTTGGGAACTTTCCTCTGGAACCTTTGCATTTCAAGAATCGTCACTTAAGATGTTTTTTTATGAAACACCCTTTTCTTGGAGAACCTAGAAGCATTCTTTGGATATGGTATAGTCTTCTTGCAAGAACATGGTTCATAAGGATGACACTTTGTTGGGAAATTCAAATCATAACATGTTTGAGACAATGTTTTTCCCATTCATTGTGCTTGTTGGAAGAATTTATGTTCTGAGCATAATGATTCATGACCTTTGCAAATAAAGGAATACAACTCACCAAGAGTAAAATCTTCATACATTTTTCTGATGGTAAGCATAAAAACCCTGGCTTTGTTCGCAATAGGTCTCGGATATGAGAAGAGAAACAGTCTTCAAATTATTATCATATACCCCTTTGATGAGATAAAAGTGTTTAGACATTTTCTCGTAATGCACTTACATACCTTGAAGTTTGAAGGAGCAACATTTGGCTACCAGAAATTTTTCTCGTGCATGATCAACATATTGATCAGTGGGACCAACAAAGGCTATGTAAAGGATTGCTAAGAATTTAGAGATACACTGTTGGAGGAAACCAATTTGTCTGTAATCCACCAGTCTCGAAGACTTCGAGAGAAGTGAGTGACAAGTTTCTCAAGAACAAGCTTATTAGTCGCACCTTGTTTGAGAAGTTCTGCTTGGCACCAGGATAACATATCATGAAAAAATAATCGCCAATCATCAAAGGGTAAACTGTCAAGATTGAAAGAACTTAAGGAGTTTGACCCATTTGATTTTTGGGTTCTAGGCTTGGGATGAGGAGTGGACTCCATGTCATCAGTGGGTTCAACACCTGTGCCTACCAATGCAGAGGGGCCTATTTCACCAATTTTGGAGGCCACAAAAATGTCATCAGATTAGTCAAAGGATGAAGAATCAAAGTTTGAGGAAGAGATTAGGGCAGGAGTGGATCGTTTTGCTTTGTTTGCCATGGAAATGGATGGTTGGTCATAGCGATGTGCCATAAATTCAAGGAATGAAGTGAGAGGATTCTCACAAATTTCTGGCAAAGGTGGGACTTTTGATGAGGCTAAAAAGTCTGGTTCTATGGGCAGAATGGTCATAATAAGTTTTTCTTTGCCTTTGTCTTTTCTCTTTGAAAGAAATGCAGCTCGTGGGGATGTTTGGCAATGTGTTGGTGAAGAGGGATTTGGTTTTGAGCGAGGTTTCAACTGATTACGAGTTTTATAAGATTTGGTGAAGATGGAAGGAAAAATAGGTGTAGGTGTCATGGTAGAATGAACAATATGAGGGGAATAAGCAAGAATTATCGAAGAAGCGGGCAAGGCTATAATATTTCTAAGTTGTGCTTCAAGAAATTTTTGTTCTCTTTCTAGTGGCAAAAACAAAGGAGCAGTGTTAGCATAGTTATCAACTGACTTGGCTAAAGCTTTGAGTTTTTGATGAATTTGGTCAAGCCGATCATGGATGGCTATGACAACTTGGTCTTGGGAGTCTTGTTGGTTGAGAATCTACTGTTGCTTCTGAGCAATGGTTTTGAGAAGATCATTCTGATAAAGGCCATTGTTAGATTGCCAGTTTAAAATAGCTTCAGAATTAGTAAGAGGCATTAATCCTGGACCATCAGGATTAATGATCTTTGCCAGTTTTAGTTGATATTGGATTGGACAACCAGTAAAAGGATCCTCGGATTTGTCGTTAGAAGGCAGTGGTTTAGAAGAAGTTGGAGGATCTAAGATGACAAAACACTCTTGAGAGGGTTCTTTGTCAAGGTGGATATAATACTGATATTTGCCTGATCCTGATTCAATGAAACCAACTAAAGGATCTCCAGTTTCATATCTGACCTACAGTTTTTGTTGTGATGACTTCTTTTTCTTGGGCTTGTGGATGTCGTATTGTACATCAAAGGCATAATCTTCATAGAATGGCCAGTCACAAGTATCCCACTAGATGTGGGAAAGAGGTGGATGAGGTGCGTCCAGGATTGTAGTAAAATGAATACCTGTATAAGAAAGTCTAAGTAGAGTTATCAGTGCCTTAGGGAAAGTGGTATCAACAAGGCCATCAATACATCTTTTATAAACAGCCTGAGAAGACTGTTGGACGTCATTGATTTGAAACCGAGCTTCATAACTTGTTATCCATTTTTTTGGAAACAGTTGCTGAAGTTGATCTATAGAGAGAGCTCTTGGAAGAAAGGTCTGAGAGACAACACCTTGGGAGCTAATATCAAGCATCAATCCATCAAGAGAATGTCCTTTATAAGGAACATCAATAGCATGATTTTGGACCTGATATGCTATTTGATAATGGACAGTGGCTACAAGAGCTGTTTGGATCTGAGGGGTACCAATAATTTGTACTTGGAGGCTCAAAGCAGAAAGAGCATGGGGATCATTGAGAGAAACATGAAAATTTGGTAAAAAGGAATGAACACAGTGCCCGAATTTAAAGTGGTCTGAATAGTACCAATCACAGTATCAGCATAGCGAAGCATTCTAAAGTAAAAAAAAAAACCAAGTGAAAGACTGTTTCGGTTGATTTTTGTCCATGGAAAGTGATAGACATTTTGACAACATCATAGTGGAGGTGACTATAACCATCTTTTCGCCATTGAGAAAGGAGAGGGGTAGGAAATGTAACAGGAAAAAAATGTTCAGCTTGGTCTGCGGAGACTTAGTGTTCATTGAAGGTTGAGATTTGCACATATTCTTTTATTAGACTTTGGAGAGTTTGTTTCTTGAACAAGTTCTTGATTTTTCTTTGGAAGGTTTGAGTGGAGATGGAATAAACATGCTGGGGTAGGATAACTCGGTTAAGGGTACGACTCCTTTGGTATCAGGTAAATATTAAACTTCATAAAGACGATCAATTTTGGAGGATGAACACGATTTTTCAAAAGAGGGAATAGATAATGAAGGGGAAGCATCCATTTTTATAGGTCAAGAAGGAGACAACCAAAACCAATTCTTTGTGTGCTAAAACGCCTCTAACGCCTTCCTGCGGCTAACACGACTAACCAACAACTTTGAGAGTGGAAAAGGATAACTCAGTTTTGACCTTAGCAGAAAGTTGGGTCTAGAACACTGGTGTTCAGTCAAAGCTTACTAATTAGAATTAGTCGTACTTTGCCTACTAGTCCAAGTGACTAGAAGGTAACCGGCTGGTTGGGGAAGAGTTAGGTGATGAGGTTGCTGAAGAAGAAGGTTCAGGGGACTAAACAACTGGGGATTCACAATGGCGTTTCCATAGTGACAAAAGTTCTGGGAGTGTAAAGTCTGGATAGTGGGTCGAGAAGGTGTGGATGACCATCCAAAAATAATAAGTGTAGGTACAACGAGCAGCGTGATTAGGTGTAGAGAGATTAGGTCCAGCAGATATGGTAAACTAAATAATTAACCATAGTTTCAATAAAAAGCATGAATAGTTTCGTTGAACAGTAATAAACAGTACTGGTGGTGCTACAGTAACTTCAGGCAAGGGTGAATAGTGTTGGCTCTGATACCATGTTTATAGTAACTAAGATTTAGAGTCTGAAGCAGAAGAATCACAGATCAAGGTAACACAGAAACATCGACACATAATTGTGCCATAACAGAATCTGCTACCATTGTGCCATAGCTCAATGGTAGCGGATTTCACAAATAAATGTACTTAATCCCCAGGTTGTGGGTTCGAAACTCCGTGGAGGTGAGAAAATCTCAGGGGGAGGGGACAGTACCTTGTGAGTTAGTACCAAAAGCTGAGTTGGTCAGCACCAAAAGCTGAGTTAGTCAGCACCGGAAGCACCAGAACCCTAGGGGGAGGTGATAGTACCTTGTGAGTCAGCACCAGAAGCAGTTTTCTCAACACTAATATAGGTAACAGTTGCAATAATCATGTATCCTTATTAAATATTTGTGTATGTATATTTATTATGAAAAGACCCCAAGTGGATACTTAGGGTACTCGATTGCCTATTTATATGATTGAATGACTATATGATTGTAAATGTGACATGTATCATATGATTGAAGAATATGACATGATTGATATGTGGGTCTTGTGCTTATGTAATAAATAAGAATATGCATGCCATGATAGAAACAATGATAGATGTTCCACACCTTGATGATCACATATTCATAAGTATTGAATCCATTAAACATTTGCATAGCATGATAAATGGTATGAATTAACGATTTTGATAGTAAGATCACAATGATAAATGAATTCATTTGAATGAATTCAAGTTATCATGCAATATCATTAACCATAGGTAAGGAATACAATTAAGATAACAATACATTTTCTGGGATAGTTGGCATTCGGGTGTCATTGGTAGTCCACCAATTTGATTGTGGTATTTCTTTATGAAAAGACCTCTCTTTTGTGGCTTTGGTCTAAGGGTTGGGATGTTTTGAAAAAGCCTTCCCTAAGTGGCTATGTTTCAAGGCTAAACCTCCCCTATGTGACTTCGGTTTGCAGTTGATACAAATGAACCACGATCAAACTTTAGGTACTATGGGGATATAGGGCCACGTGCATGATGCTACAACATACTAGATTATGTCCTTATAGTATTTCAATGGTTTGTGGATTACCTTAGGATTATCTTATCCTACTTTGAGTCGATTGAAAACATAATTGTTGCTTGAAATACCTAATGTTTGAAGTGTTTGTATAATTTATATTTGTGTATATATTTGTTTAATTTAGAAATAGACCTACTAGGCTTGTAGAACTCATCCTATCTTCTTTTCAAATGTAGGTGCGCCTTAAGTAGGGCTCAAGGAGTTAATCTTTTATTATTCCTTTCTCTTTTAGTTTTCTTTTGTTATCATATCCTATGTGGAGTGGGTCTTTGGTAATTTGTTATATTGGGAAAAATGTAATGTAAGTCATATTGGAAGGGCCAACTTGGACTCATGGTACTTGATGTACATTCTAGCTGGATAGGGTCATCTTTGCCTAGTATTTGGAGTCCATTGTAATTGGACAGTTTTTTACTCATTACTGTCTTTTATTTTAATTGAAACTTTTGTTATACAAAAATTATGATTTCCACATTCTTATTTGATTGCATTGTTTCTACCATAGAAAGATAAAGTAATACCCCCCTTAAAACAATGCATAACTATATTTCCACACGAAATATTAGTCTTTCAATAATGGAATGATGTTTTCGAAATGATTAAGTTTTCCATATAATCCCATTACAAAGAAGAAATAATTTTTGAAAAGAAAAAGTTAAACCAATGTTCAAGTAATAAAATATAATCTTTGAAAAGGTGAAGAAATGTGGGGTGATACAAAACCATTGGATGCGTTACAATTTGAAAAGTTACGTGGTGAGTCAAGACTTTGCTCTCTGTGAGCATGCGATTTTTTTTCTTACTCACAAAAAGGGCAGACGTGATTGAATTAACATGCTTTACTAAGTATCTTTGATGGGCTTACGACCTGACCTGATTAATGACTTCACAACAAAGTTTTTTCTTCTTTACAAGATCTTTATAGTAAATCAAATGTCTTATGGTAATGTTTCAATTCTTACAAGGGACAAGGTAATTGTGTTATTTGCTTCTAGAACTGATAAATGTTTTTATGCATAATTTCCTTTTCGCAACATCAAGATGGTTTGTACTACATTGTGAACATTTACTTCTAATGTTATTTCATTTGTTCAGGGGCAATTTTGATTTCATCTATTCCTACTAAAATATGTGATTGTCAATCATGTGATTTTGATTTCTATAGCAAGTGCATCGGTCTCCACCTAGTGATGATGATGTTATCCCTTTGCTAATGATGTTGCTTTATGCTTTGTTTGTGGCAAGAGAGGCGATGTTTTTGGTTATTCCAATAGTCAATTGCAATTGCCTATTGTAACTATTTGATTTTTGTTGGTTTCTTTGCCTCTATTGCATACACTATTACAATTTTCTTCATTGGTTGGTGATAATTATTGTTAGTGAAATAATTGTTATTTATGAGATCTAAGTTTTTTCTGCTTGTTTTGCTACAATTTCACTGTTATTTTGCGTCGAATGGTGATTATTATCACTAGTGAAATAAATAGTATTAAATGAGATCTAAGTTTGTATACTTCTTTTGTCACAAATAATGTAAAAGGGGAGATTGTTGAGTCATTCAAACTTGATGTATATTTGTGAGATAGTTGACAACTTAATTTGATTGGACCATGACTTAATTAATTTGTTATCTTTTAGGGAGTTTGGCCGTTAAGTTTGATATTATCAAGATTACAATGACGTTATCTCAAGTAGGTTGTTGGCAAGGTAAATTTTGAATAGTTTTATAGTTATCAAGAGACTTGCTTTTAAGTGAGTTAGTTGTGGTATGACTTGTAACTCACTATTTTCAATTGATCATGCAATTCAACAATTGGATATTCAGCTTTTCAAGAAGATATCTATGAAGTTTAGATAGATTACAAGTTCACTTCACCTTAAATTCATCCCTTTAAAGAGTAGAAGTACATCATAATTGCAGAGATCTTACAGACAATTTGTATAATTTTATTTCAATTAATTAATTCTTGTATGTTCTCTTTGTGTGGAATCAGTTCATATCGATGTGGTCTTAGTTGGAGGGAGTTTGATATAAGCATATTGTGATAGGTGATCTTGTTGGTTTTCTAGTGTAGTGCTTTGTAAATACAACAACGTCAAATATCTTGAATTGTGTAAGTCAATAAGATCAAATATTTTGAATTGTGTAAGTCAATTTTCTGTTGTATTGAATTGATTGTAGATAGTGGAACTTCATACCTAGGTGTGGCCGTACAAAGTAAGATGATCTTGTGTGCCCATATTTGTTTTTATTTCCACTTGCTACACATTTGAGTGCAACAAATTGAAATAGTTTATTGACATATACGACTAACTTTCATTCTTAATCAAACCTCAAATCTCATCTCAACTTTTTCCTTATCGAACCACTATCTCTAGCCCACATCTCATCTCAATGATTCCATGTAAGTTCTTATCCTCTTCGTCTTCTTCTATAGTTTGCACCTTCTTAAAGGAATGGTAGAAGTGAATTTGGGCCCTTTTGAGAAGCTTAAAGACAAGCATGTTGTTTTTGGAAGAACGGTGAAAGTGAATCTACACCCTTCAGATTTGCACCTCCTTTTTCTTTTTATTCTTCTTATGATTCTTTTTCAATGCCTTTTTCTTCTTTTGATTTTTCTTTAATGCCTTTTTCTTGTTCCTTCTTTTTCTTATAATTCTTCTTCAACAAATCTATGCTCTTTTTTTCTTCTTCTTCGGGGCGTTCTACTTATTGTAAAAAAAAATTGTGGGGGGGTTTTTGTTAAAAAATATGGGTTTTTTTTAAATGAGGTTCTAAGTCGATGAGCAACATGAATGAGCCAATTAAATGTCAGTTAGGTTAGCCCTCCTTTTTTTTGGAGGTTGGGTTAGATTGAGTTGGACACTTAAACTCTATGTGACTAAACCTACTTTTAGGCTTAATTGAGATTATGAACAAACACATGTTTCATAATTTTATTGACTTCATGTGACCTTTTAGTGTGTCCTTCAAGTTCACCGCGTTAAAGTAATCGCCCAAGTTGATGTAAAGCCTTTGTTTTCCATAAAAAAAAATATATTCACAACAAAGTAAAGTAAAATTCAAGAGAAGTCCCTCAAGAATATCTCAACTCCATCTCCTCTATGAGGATGCCATATGCATAAAGAGAGTTTTAAACTTCAAAGACTCCTTTTTGTCAGTAAACCAAACTCTTACCTTCCACTTTAAAATCTAATGGCAAGGTATTGAAAATCTTCTCTAGCCTTTAAATTTTGACTTAAATTCTTAACTTGTATTTTTAAAAAATCATTTTCACTGACCTAAAATAAAAAATTTGCATTTCTTTTTCTCTAGAACTCAAGCTTGTTTCTTCCAAATCTCAATAGAAAAAAAAAAATTCCAAAATACCACTTAGTCAAAAACTAATGAAATTAGTTTTTTCTAGGTCAAACACCAATTGGTTTTCCACTAACAAGATTCTCAAAAGGCAATGTACATTATTTATGGATGTTTATATGGTTCATGACTTTTTATTGTTTTCTTTAGCTAGTTTGCATGAAATGAGATTATTTGAAAGTTAGAGAAATTATTGAAGCCCCTTTTTGAAGTCTTGATAAATATTTAGAAAATATTATGATACAAATAAAAAATATAAACATTTTAATGCTTAAAACTAATGTTTAGCTATTATAAAGGACATGAATTTAAATTCAAAACTTAACACCTTATTTTACAATGATGACCCGAAACACGCAAGTTCTCAATTTAGAGTTCAAACTTGTGGGAAGCAAATTAGGGATGCCTCACGATGTAAAACAAAACATTTTTTTATTATTTATATTTACATTTTATTTAGCTATATAAACGTTTTATAATGATGCCCCAAAACAAATAAAGTGCTTCAATCCAGAACATTGAGTTGTTAGAAGCAAATTAGGGATGTCTTACGATGCATAACAAAACATTTTTTATTTTTATTTATTTATATTCATATTATGTTTACAATTTTATTTTTATGTTTTAAATAATTATTTTTAAAAATGAATTTTTTTTTTAAAATTAGATAATTATATACAATTTTTATTTTATTATGAATAATTTAAACAATATGTAGTATGACAAGTATATATTTTTTAGTTTTTATATTTTAAACACATTAAATTATATATTAAAATAATTATAGACTTCATTTAGTATACTTTAACTATTTAAAAATAATATAATAAATAAAAATGTAATAAATTAACTACACCTACA
>JAJIYU010008114.1:0-18337 GCA_030144865.1 Tinospora cordifolia | reverse complement strand
CGACAACGAGGCAGCAGCACTGGCACGATCAGCTCCAATCATCACGTCCCTCTGCTCCCCTATTCTTGTCGTCCGGCATTAGCACCAACACCAAACATTTCCTTTCTTGCTATAGTTAGCAACATCAGCCGAGCAGCAGTAGCTGCACTTGCTGCAGCAGATGCAATGTCCACCAACCACAGCTATTAGCGTCATCTTCATCTTCCTTCTACACCGTCCGTAGCAGCAACATCAACAGCCCATGGTTCTACAACAATGGCTTGGAGCAACAGTAGCATGCAACGATGGGGACAGCACCAGTAGCTGTTTCTTGGCTTCACTATCTAGCAGGAACAACAACGCAATTATGCTCAGTTTCCATTCCCTTGCATGCTTTATTCTTCTTCTATTAATGTTTCTCAGCCAGTTGTTATCCCCCTCTGTTTTTCATCCTGTTTCGGTTCTCTCCATCTTCTATTCGGGTTTCATTTTGTCAGCCACATACACACGCGCACCAGCAAGCCACTGAAGTAGCTTCCTCCAATCCACCATGATCCAGATAATTCGAGGCTCTTATCTTCAACAACTTCCTCAACACACTTCATTTCCACCGCCCCAACTTATCACCAACACACACACCCCTTGGTTACAATACATGTGTGTGCATTTTATTTCAATAATTTTTTTTATTACTAAGCATGCTAGCCGATTTATTTATAATCTTGTTATAAGTTTTAACTTAATATATATCATTCTCTTTAATTCATTTTTAACCCTCATTATAAGTTTATAAGTGTCGCTATTTTATTTTATAATTCACTCGTTCATTGCCATGGGAATTATATGTGTTACGAATATTATATGTTACAATTTGTATGTGTTATGCAATAATGATTATTTCATAGCCATAAGTAAAATATACTTATATGTGTGAGATTATTTATTATTTCGTAATAAATAAACTAATCAATTCTCTTATTTTCACTCGTAACGTAAAGTGCTCGTAAAGTTCCAGGGTGTTACAGTATCCTACATCCGCATAATACTAAAGAGTGAAGATGAGATAATCAGCCCCACCTGAATCCGAAAAAGTACTGCTGGATGGCAAATCACCTCAACAACAGTCAACGTCGTTCTTCTGCATCATTAAACTTAAATGTTGTATCAAAAATTTACTCTAAAGCTCAATCAAAATTATTTGAGAATTTTCAATTAAATTCTCAGTTAAAAACTAGGAAATTTTTCAGCTTTCTTCATTTCTCAACAACAGTACGTGAGACCATAGTCTACGCATCCCACATGAATAACTTAACACTTTTAGTATTGATCCTAGCTTCAAACTAAGCTCAAATTGGGTTTTATTTGTGTATCAAAGTATTTTTCCCTTCAGAAAATCTCAAATTTCATTTCTCCGTAACTGCACACACAAATACAGTTAATCCATTCCAAACTAAGTATTAAACACTTTTAGTTCTAACTGCTACTTCAAAGGATGAACGGATCGAGTTTTATGGACTATCAAAGGATTTGCACCTTCGAATTCGCCAGATTCAATCAAAACTCGTAGATCCGTCAAAAATCACAAATGAACTATCAAAATTCACAAAATCTAGTCTAGAATCACTTATTCTATGGTAAGCAAGCTAAATCTAAGCTCTTTGCGCTTCAGATCATTATTTACATCAAAAATCTCAAATTTGAAACCCTCAAATTCAAATTCACCATTCAGACTATAGAATTCAGATCTTAATAGTTCAGGACTTTAAAATCTTAACTTAGATGCCTAGGATTGCTCTAGACTCGATCTGGATCGTTTTGACTGTCTCCGGGCAAAAATCGGATCTCTGGTGACCTAAAAACAAAAGCCCCAAAAATGACAAATTTCTTCAAATTTTCGTTTGGTTTTCGTTTCTCTAGTTTCCATTTTAGAATGAGATTAACAGAGCCTCAGATGAACAGTACCCGCACATGAACAGTTTATAGAGGAAAATTTTATCCAGTTCCCCCTTTTTTTCCGAAATTAGTTCAATAAACCCCCCATAAGTATCTTTATTTATTTTCTGATTTTTCGCCAACTTGAACCAACATGATTTATTTTATTTCTTTACTAAACATTATAATAAACATTTAAATCTTGTTTCTCGTCATTTTTATATTTATTTAATATTTTTAAAAATTCATTTTCACTATTTTTACATTGAAAATTTAAATATTAAAAATAACCAATGTGATTTATTTTATTTATTTAATAAATATTATAAAAAATATTTAAATCATGTTTTCGAACATTTTTATATTTATTTAATATATTTAAGAATTTATTTTTGACGTGTACGCGTTATAAAAATTTGGTTTATTATAGTTTTCTTTGTGTAACGAATTTGGTTTAAATGAATAGTTTTAAAAATATTCTGCTGCATTGCTTATGATTTAATCGATAAAAATTATTGTGATTTTCTATCTTGCACAGAATATCTTCTTAGAAATTGACTTGAGAACTAAAGTTTATGAATTTGATTTTGAAGAAAAGATTTTGACAAAACGAAACTTTTAAGTAGTATCTCGATTTTCATCGGGCGACAATTTACACGCGAACGGACGTCCAGTCGAAAATTGGGGCATTACAACCAACCTATTAGGCTGAACTTGAGGATCACGTTCTTACTATGCCAGATCTTGTGGAGTAGACGAACAATCAGGTGAAAGAAATTCAGAAGAGACTAACTACCATACAAAGTAGACAGAAGAGTTACACTGTTAGAAGAAGAAGACCTGTAGAATTTAAATCAGGCGATAAGGTATTTTGAGGATTAGTCATCTTCAGAAAATTAAACGATTTGGAATCAAAATAAAACTAGCACTTAAATTCATTAGACCCTTCGAGATACTCATGAAGATCGATGAATGTGCCTACGAGTTAGACCTTCCAAACTGAATCCTTAGTGCACAACATGTTCCATGAATCAATGTTGAGGAAATTTGAACCTGATACCTCCCACATAATCCACTGGAAAGAAGTGGACATCTGAGACGATGCCACGTATGAAGAAGCTATGGCTAGGATTATCGACCGCATGGTGCAGATCCTGAGAACTAAAGACATCCTGTTAATAAGTGACAAAACGACCCTCGAGTAGCCTAGTACAAATTTTAAGGACGAAAATCTTTTTTAAGGGGGGTATATATATATATATATATTAATTTGATGAGTGCATGTTAATTAGTGTATATATATATAAGTAGTAGAATCGGGAGGTGGAGAATATGTTAAAATATAAGTAGTAGAATTGGGAGGTGAAAATTATAATAAAATATAAATAGTAGAATTGGGAGGTAAAAATATATATTAAAATATAAGTAGTGGAATTGGGAGGTGTATATTAAAATATACATAGTAGAATTGGGAGGTGGGAAATATATTAAAATATAAGTAGTGGAATTGGGTGGTAAAAATTCTATTAAAATATAAGTAGTAGAATTGGGAGGTGAAAAATAGATAAAAATATAAATATTGAAATGAGTTGGTGGAATATATATATATATATATATATATATATATATGTTATGGAGATATAATAACATAAGAATTTTAATACAAAAATCATACATATTTCGATATAGAAAAGTTGCCCAAAAATGAAAAATAATATGAAATATATGAAATATTGAGGTATAGAAATATATAAGAGAAATAAAAATAAGAATCCTTATTAAAAAGCTTATGATATAGTAATTTTAAGAAAATTGGTTAATTCACATAGTTACACAAGAAATTAAAAGTTGACAAGAGAAATAACAGTAGGTATAAAATAAAATAGGCAAATAAAGCCTTATTTTGATATTTAAATAAAAATGTCAAATAAATAGAGTTAATTACAAAAAATTACATTTAAGTAGGTCTATAAAAATAAAAAATAAACAAAATAATAGTGTAAAAATATAAGATGAAAATAAGAAATCTTATTCCAAGGTTTATTGCATAAGGTTTATTAAATTTATTAAAGAAACATCACTAAGATTATTTAGTACTTTAAATAATTAGTAAATTTATTTAATAAAATAAATTATATTATTGAATGCAAGAAAATTAGTGAATTTATTTAATCAGCACGTGTAATTTATATATTAAATTATATTATGTAAAAACTTAGGTGTAATTTATTATATAAATTATATTATGTGAAAACTTAGGTGTAATTTATTGTGTAGCTTAATTGAATATATATATATATGTGTGTGTGTGTGTGTGCATATACTGATTATTAAATAAAATAGAAATGAGAAATTTCTTAGTCACATTATTTAATAAACCTTGATTAGTAAGTTATATATTTATGAGTTACAAAAGTAAAAGTGAGAAATATTATAAATTAGTTATTTAAGAAAATTATTTAATTAGCTAGTTGATTTGGATTTAATACATCACAAAAAAAAAAAAAACAATTGGAAACAAAACATATAGAATTTATAATTTAATTGTACAATTGAAATAGAGTAGAAATATTAATTAGAGATTGAGAAAAGTTTAGAAAATTCAGATAATATAAATAATAAGAAATTCATATACTGAAAATAAAAATATAGAAGTATTAGCAAGTTTATGTTAGATATAGGTTGAAAAAATAAAAATAGCAATATATGGATTGCAAAAATTTACAATTAAATATGTATATAGATATGGTTTATATTAGTAAAATGTAGTAAGCAAGAAAAAAAGAACAAAACAAAATATGGACACAACATCTGAAATATATATATATATATATATATATATATATATATATATATATATATATATATGGATTGCTTTAAAAAAAAAAGGAATAAAAAATGTCACACCGAATAAAAAGAAAATAAAAAATAAAAAATAAGCTAAAATAAAAAATTTGGCGGCACACCGCACGAAAAGAAAACCAAAATTAAAAAAATAATAATAATAGTAACAATAAAAAATAAAATAAACTCTAAATGCTTGATCTTGCTAATTTATATGCAAGAAAAAATTGGAAAGTTACCTTTAGACTTACTACCCAAAGTTACCAATTTTCACTTTCTCAAACTCTATATATAAGGGCCTATGCTCACAATCCTTCCATCCCAACAAGAACTAATACATCCTTCTTACTCTCTCTCCCGCCCCCTCTGCCTCCCTCTTGGCATTCATTTTCTCTTTGGGGCTATTCTAAACAACAATTGAGGTAAAAGTAACGGAGTATTGTAGAAATTCTATAACAGTTAGAATTGAAAAAACAAAGTGCTACTGGATATTTTTCAACTGATTTGTTTAACAAAGGTGGAAGTGATTTCTAACTTTTACTTCTTTATTTTAATTCAAATAAGTCTTGTTTGTTTGATGATGTTTTGAAGTTGAATGTTTAAATATATGTTTTAATATGCATGCTTTATTTATTTGATGTGCCATGAATATACATGTTATGCATGTTTAGAAATTAAGAATAATAATGCATGATATGTATGAATTGTGCCATAAATGAATGTTTAATAATTCATGTTATGTACATGTTATATTGATGGTTTAATATGATATTGTGTGTTTTATCGCTAAGAAAAGATTAAATAATGATTCTAACCACATACTGGCGCGATGATAGGCTATATAGAATCATGTGTGTGTTCCACCCAGATTCGGCTTGCCGACTTAACCATTGATGATTTTGAATTGGGTTTCTAAGAGTGATCCTACTTCATAGATATTAGGGTTTGAGTTTCCAAGAGTAATTTTCTCTCCCAACGATGTGGAACACAGAGATTAAACTCTTTCGGTCTTAATGTCAACCATAAGCAAAATATTTGTTTGAATTGCCTAATGTACAAAAGTTTTTGATATGTTTGGTTTGTTTGAATTGAAATAGTGATTTAAATGTTTAGAAAGATCCACTGGGTTGTGCTCAACCCTTTCTTCTATTTTCAAGTAATTGAATTATATGAAGACCATAAATATTAGTTAGGTAATTTTTATTATTTAGAAAGTTTTTAATTTCTATCTAAGGGCATGTTGCCCAAGTTTTAAATTTTTCGCTGTAATAGTTTTTTTTCAAGATCAAATTATGTACTCAATTTTATTCAATTAATTGAGTTTATGAATTTTATTTATTTCTTGTATTATTGCCTTATTAAATTTCCAAATTTATGTTATATTCTCTTAAATACAATTAAGGTATGAAATAATTGATATAGAAAGTTACGTTATGTACTTGTAAAGTAACACCAGCCCGGCTCTCCTTGTGATAAAGTCCAAATTGAAAGTCTCGAGGGTTGGAGTGTTACAATTGGAGCTCTTTCTTTAGGGTTGGAATATTAGGGGGTATCATTTTGGTCTTTAATGACAACAAAAATAATTTAATGACAACAGAGTCATTTAATCTTTGACAAGTGGTTGCTATGCATACTTTTATTTTGTAGAAATAATAATTTAAAGATTTAGGATAATCTGCTAGGATTTTTAGCTCAATCCTTCTTTTAACATTTCAAGGAATTAATTGACAAGGTCACATTGAAGCTCTTAGATTATTTTTGTTAGGATTTTAATTAATCATAGGGCATGTTGGCTCACGTTTATTTAATTTAGATTTTGTTATTCTACTGTAATGATCAAACTCTTATGTACTTTAGATCTTGTATTAATTAATAATATTAAAAATTTTATTTCATGGCATCATTTTTATGTCTATGGAATATATTGTGCATAAGTCAATGTATACAAGAAGTCTCATGGATTCGAGACTTATAAAGGAAAAAGGTTAATATAGCATGAGCTTTCCTCCTGAGTGGCCCAAAGATATTACAGAAAAATATATCGTTAGATGACGTGGGCCTATGCATGGAAGGCGGGATGTTACATGCCCACTCCCAGTTCATCACATAATCAACTTCATAAGGTTGTGCATCTATGATCTGAACAAACAGTGCTGGCTGGGCTCTCATTTGTGCACTGACTCTGGTATCAGTCGAAGTTTCAAGGATACTCATCATTTTCTCATAATCAATCATCCGCCATTCTTGAGCAATATGTCTAGCCACACATGTAGTCTTGACCCGTACCTTGCTCAACGAATCAGCCACTACATTGGCTTTCTCGCAATGGTACTCAGTGGTAAAGTTATAATCCTTAAGTAGCTTCATCCATCTCCTCTGCCTCATGTTCAAATTTCTTTAAGAAAAATACTTGAGGTTCTTATGATCAGAATAAAGCATAAAACATTCACTATACTTATAGTGTCACCAAATCTTGAGTGCAAACACCACAACTACAGCTTTAGATCATGAATAAGATAGTTTCTCTCATGTACCTTCAACTATCGTGAGGCACAAGGAATTACTCAATCTCCTTCCATCAAAACACACCCAAAGCCTGTCCGACATGCATCTGTATAAATCACCAACTCACGGTTGAGTTCAGGTAGAAGAAGAATTGGTGTAAATGTCAAATAATGCTTCAGCTCAAAAAAGGCCTTCTCACACTTATCTGTTCATACGAACGACTTGTCTTTTTGGGTAAATTTTGTCATAGGTGTAGCAATTCTAGAGAAATTCTGCACAAATCAATGATAATAGCTTGCCAAACCCATAAAACTATGGATCTCCATCACTGTGGTAGGTCTCGGCTAACTAATAATAATCTCGACCTTACCTAGATCAACAGAAAAACCATCGGCTCCTTCCACATGGCCTAAAAATCAAACCTCGATCAACCAGAACTCGCACTTGCAAAACTTAGCATACATGTAGTGATCTCGAAGGGTTTGTAGTATGATCCTCAAATGCTTGGCGTGTTCCTCCCTAGTTTTTGAGTAAATAAGGATGTCACCGATAACAATAATGACCAAGGAGTCGAGATAGGGATGAAACACTCTCTACATCAGGTCTATGAGCATCACACGAGCATTTGTCATGCCAAATTTCCTCTTCCCTAACCCTTAGCTACTGGTACTTAAATCTTAGATTTATCTTTGAAAACACAGTGAAACCTTTGAGCTAGTCAAACAAGTCATCAATGTGCAGAAGAAGGTATTTTTTTTCTTTACTGTCACCTTGTTCAACCGTTGATAATCAATACAAAAATGGAGGCGTCCATCTTTCTTCCTCACAAACAACACTAGAGCACTCCAAGGTGACACATTAGGGGTAATGAAACCTTTATTCATCAGTTCCTCTAGCTGGACCTTCAATTCTTACAATTCCTTAGGAGCCATTCGATATGGATGAATCAAATTAGGTTATGTTCTTGGAAGAATCTAAATAATGAAATTGATTTCCCACTCAAGAGGCAAAGCCTAGTAAATCCTCAAGAAACACATCAGAAAAATCTTTGATAATAGAAATCTCATCAATACTTGCTTGTGAAGGACCCTCGTCTAAAGTGGTTAAATCGGGTAGAGTATTGATCTCATTTTGAGTTGCAATTTTATCTCAGGTTCTCGATTTATTAGAAGCACTACCGTGAAAAATAATGACATGTTGTCCTTGTATCTAAAACACCACCCTCTTGACGAAATAGTTGGCATGTGCATGGTACGTGGCTAGCCAATCCATCCTAAGTATGGCATCAAACTCTAGGAACTCCAACATCCAAAGGTCAATAATGGTCCCAAAGTCACCAACCTCAACATGCAATCCTCACAAATCTGATTAAGGTAAATGTGTTCCCCAGCTACAATACTCAACATGAGCCAAGTGGGTTCCTTAAGGGGTTTAAGTTCCAATCTATCGATGATATATCCAGGGATGAATGATAAAGTAAAGGCAACATCAACCTACACATATAAGGTAGAATTTAAAATAGAAATGGTACCTTTTACTTGAGTCACGATAGCCTTCGGATCATGCTATGTGATGCCTGCGCTCTCCCTCGAGTACCAACAATGTTGGGTGCACTAAAAAAACATAGGGCAATCATATCATTTGTGGCCTAGTTGATCACACTGATAACATATAATCTGACGTCCCTACTTAGTCTGATATGTCTGGCCTGGTCCATAATCTCTATGTCTTGAATCTTGGCCTCTACCTCCACCTCTACCTCAGGCCCCATATTGAGTCGGTGGTTCCCCCACAAATTGATATGTCTAAACTCATGTGCCATCAATCGGGACTACAAGAGATGGCTGAATGATTAGGGCTATCTACCTACTTGGGATCCACCATGATAACCACCCTAAGTCAATGATTAGGGCTATAACTGCGGCTGCAGCTGTACTATGGAACCTTGTACTATTTGGATCATCGGGTACTTCTCTCTACCATCTGTCTCAAACTATAGTGTTTGCCTCTAAATGGTCTTAAGGGTTACCTTAGTAGATGTCGATATTGCCTACCTAATATTGGCCCTTAGCCTATGACAGAAGAGTGTTACTTATCCCTTGTGCTACCCACTAACTCAGGCGCATAAGCCTTCAGTCAGAAAAATATGTGGGTATACTCCTTGACCGACATGTTCTTCTATCCTAGGGTCAAAAACTCCACCTTCTTATCTCCTTCGTTGTCTCAGAAACATAAGCACTCAAAAATACTTTCCCAAAAATGGGCTAATGAAGTAATCTTCCTTCTATTGTCCAAGTGGCTTTCCACCAAATGGCAGCCTCATATTCAAGCATGTGCTTACCAAAGAATGCCTAGTTCTCCTAAGACAACTTTAATGTCTTGATATTCTTCTCAATATTGAGAAGTCAGTTCTCTGTTGAGTCTAAACTCAAACTCCCATGGAACTCCTTGGGTCTCAGATCCAAAAACCTATTCAGGAGATGATCATGAGTAGCCTCATTTCCTTGTTTCACTAGGACTCTTATGCACGGTCTACAACCCTCTCATCCGCTTTGATCTTGACTACAACTAGTGTAAGGGGTGGTACTGGCTCAGCCCTCTCTCTCTCAACTTTAATCCTACCCAATTTTTCTCTAAATTAGGTTGTCTAGGCCTGAGTTGCCTCAGTAGATGCCCTAATCATAGTCTCAAGCCGTTGTAAGGGATCCTACTCGAGCTAAATTAGAGGTGGTGGAGGTACTAACTCTGAAATCCTACGTGGTCTCCCATGTGAGGAGGTATCCTGGTCTACATAAAACATTAACTTCCATCATTTCCAAGGTTAAGCAAACTACCATTTTAAGTGATTATAACAAAAAAAAATTACACGTGAAGGTAATTATCTCCAAGTGGTAGTTTAATCCACAAAATTCAAATTTTGAGTCTTAAAACTCAACAACTCCTAATGACAATCAAATACCCCTGATGATATAGCCACTCTCACTCGATTCTGCTTCTTGTCAATTCGAAGTTAAAAAGTTTTCGTCCATAATTTTGTTATCTTACTCTAAGTCATTCCTTTGGTTTTCCTAAATTTTGCAATTTCTTTGAAGTTCCCTAGGTCAACAAAAATTATTATTCTTTTATTAGAAAACCTTGGTTCTAATAGCAACATTGTTGGGACCTCTTTCCTAGGTTGAAGGGCAAGCCAACTGACACAGTGCCCTAACAAGCCTACTCGCAAGCTATGCTTGCCAAAACACCGTTAAGTCTCCTTCTTTTTTTTTTTGACATGAGTCTCCTTCTTTTTCACACACAACATTATCAGAGTAATCACAAGAGATATAAAAGTAGCTAAACAAATAATTACAATAATTTTTTTTTATTTTTTAAGTTAAACAAAAAATTTTTATGTACGACCTTTTCTATGTAGTTGTAGCGGTAATGTGATAGTCAAACTATCTACACTATTTTCTTCACTTCCTATACATCATAGTAGCTCTCAAAATAGTGAACCACGTGAGGAAACCTACCAAAATACAAGAAATGTGCACTATGGGGTGACCACTTTCTTCCCTTTGTCTGCAGTAGAAGAACCAGAAATGTTAGATTAGCGAGCCAATTTTATCCACCAAAGCTCAATGAATAATGTAATCTAATTTATAACTTAAAACAAGAATTCTATAAAATAATGTCATGTATGCAGGCACAATAACAATAATAATGTGAATAAATACAACAGTTAACAAATGTTAAATCTACAATGCAGTTGTGCACTGTCGGGTCCCCTTCGTTTGGTCAAAGGGCGGCCTGACCAGCACAACGAACTCACTCACCATGTCAAGTTCACCCAACCATTGTTAAGCCTCTCAAATCCCAATAGCAAATGATATTAGAATGATTAAAAGACTCAAAGGAAAAGTAAACAAACATACAAAGAGTGATCATTATATTACATATTTTCCTTGTCCAAAATATACAGTTGACCACATATGTATACATACACAAAAAGAATGACCGAACTCTAACAAAAAGACCAAGAAAAAGGAATAAGAATCGTCAGGGGACTGAGCAATTGCCACGCCTTTCCCACTATCAGCCACCAAAGAACCTAAAATATTAATAGAGTAGTGCGCCTAAAATCAACGTAGCGAGTAGTAATACCAAAATTATACCCATATTCAATATTCTTAAAATGATGCATGTATGCATGAACAGTAAAATGATGCAGTATGAATGCGTGGCATAAGATAAAATCAATTATAAATAGAGCGACGATTATACAAAAACATTTCAAATACATGCTACCCAAAACTATATCAGGTTAGGGTTGAATTAGCAAACCCAACCTATAATCATCACTCAAGCGGGTCCTAAGTAGGCATACCGACCACTCAAGTAGGTCTTGAGCTAGGGGTACTCATCGAATACCCTAACCCTAATGCTCGACCCTCAAGTGTTATGACTTGAGCGGGTTCCAAGGCTAGACACACTAATCATATGCCTTAACCTTGACTCTCGGCCCTCAAGTCTAAATCTCAATCACATCGTGTATCTTGACCCTGATGCTTAGCCCTCGGCCTATGGTCTCATTACTCATGTATATCTATAAGTTTAAAATCAGTCAGATGTATCTCAACCTCATGAAACCATTTAAACCATGTCAATTCACACAAGTTTTTATGCAAAGAACAGAAATTGCAGAAAACACCTGAATCAACTGTTCACCTCGGATCTCATGCACTGATGTCCCGTCAACACTTGACCTAGTCCCATCGTGTTTACTCGAATCTGCATTATTTAAGGTCATTTTAGTTCTTTTGGTTATCCTTGGTCAATTTGGGTCCAATTGGGTCAAGTTATATCAAAATTGGCCCAATTAAGCAAAAATTCTGAAATTTCAATACTTAGCCCAAATTCAAGCATTTGTTCTCTAAGCGTAGTGAATTTGTCAATTTTGCAAACAATCCATAAATCAAATTTGAGCAAAATGTTCCAAATTTCATCTAGACTTCCTAAACCTTCACTAGGATTTTAGATTTTGATTTTTGGACACCATTTGCTATGGTTTCTAAGTGTGTTAACAGGAACTGTGAAATCTCGTATCTCATGTAACAAACAGTCAAATGATGCATCAATTGGCCCCCTTACCCAACTTAGATTGGGACAAAATTTGGTACACATAATCTTGACATATCTAGTGACTTCTCCACCAAATTTTAGGTTAACATGCCGACGTTTGTTCAGTTAACAATGCCCCAAATTCCCAGTAAAGTCAATTGAACTTTCTGGGTTCATGTTTTTCTATCACCTTTCAAGTGTTTATCTGTTCCTATTTCAACATTAATTTGAGGATATTTCTTACTATTTTTGTATGGGTTTATATCTTAGAACTCTAATTAATTAAGTTCTATCCAAAAAAATAAGCAAATATAGCCATAATCATTCTCAAATACAACTTCCAAAACATAGCATGCAAAGGATTTTCAAAACTTTTTTGTAAGTCCCAAAACATCTAACTAACAGGGTACATTTGCAAGCATAGGAAATAAAAATCATAGAGGATTATGTTTCAAAATTTATACCTTCTCATAGCCCCAAGTGTGAGGTTTGAATCAATACAACTTTTGGCCAAAATGGACGTTCTCAGCCACTGCAAATGCGGTCTCAAATTTGCTCCAAGAACAACTTTCCTGCTAAAAATACTTTAATAGTTAGTCAAATGGGAAAATTTAATACTTTCTAAAACATGTTTAACATTTCAATATCCATTTTCTATCAATCAAAGATCCTAATACACATAACAAGGATTCAAAAGAACCATTTTACCTGAAGATCTGATCTCTAATGGCCTAGGAATTGGCACCTCAAAGATTGGATCAACTCAAGTTTTTCAGTTTCTAGGTTTCCAACAGTGTTGAACAACACCTCTTTTTGGCTGTTTTCATCTCAAATAAATGGGGGTTTGGACAAGCAGCTTGTACAAACTTGTAGAGGCATGTGAGAGCTTTCCAATGGATGGTTTTTTAATCTATTTGGGTCAGGGACGAAGGAGAAAGGCGCAACTGAAAGTGGCATTCAAACATTAAAAAAAAAAAACAAAATCTACTCAAAAGCAGTGGTTTTGTTGCGTGTTACACCCCTTCTTGCATGGCAAAGAGCTTGCCATGTGGCCACCGACGTGGCTCGTGAGCTGCCATGCAAGGAACACAAATGTCCAACAATGAGAGCTTCGGCTAGTGGAGCTGTCGAAGGGACAAAAGCAGAGCACAAAAACCATGGCCTTAGCTAGTTTTCTCGCTAAAAAACGCATAAAAATGCTAAAAATCCGTTAAAAACGAAGAGGGGGATGGGTGTAGGGTTCGTGGGCCGGCCAGGCGCTTGGGCTGGCCCACGTGCCAATCCTAATTCCTGTAGGCCAAGTGGCTCGAGCCCATGAGCCCGAGCAGGATTTTGACCTACACAGGCCGTGAGCTTGTGCGGCCAAAATTCAGGATTTTTTTCCTTTCCTTTGGTATATATACATACACACACACACACACACCACACAAACATATATGTTAAATTTTTAATTTTTTCCTTTATTATTATTTGATTTAAAATCTCCAATTATAGTGTCATTTTCCCCATTTATAAATTTATTTTTCCAAAAATTGAATATTCGACCAAAAAGAAATTCATTTTTTACAAAATTCATTAATTACACTAAAAATTCAATAATTACTCCAAAAATTCAGCAATCATTCCAATAAATCATATTTTCTCCAAAAATTATAATTTCCTGATAATTTCATGTATTGTCTCCTCAAATTATATTTTTTCCAATTATTATAATTTTTCTTCAGTAAATGATAAAAAATTGAGAAAATTTACTTAATTCATTAAAAATTTTAGAAAATACATGTATCGAACCCATTAATATTTGTGTTAGTTGCATATTAAACTATCATTATACTAGGTAAACTGATGTATTTTGTATGAAATAAAGGATAATTTAATGTTAGAATTGCATACTTAGTAATAATTGCATTTAGATAGGAATTGCATTGTTTATTCACTCTTAGACCTTGTTTTAATGATTTTGATGTGTTTATATGAGAAAATAATGTCTGGGAAAGGTATTTGCACTTAGAACAAAAGACAGAATGATATCAACAAGGAATGCATCAACACATGAGTGCAAAGGCCAGAAGACCCCGGTGCAATAAACTAAAAATTGCAGTCTGTTGCAGTCTGAACCGAAGACAAGCCAGAATATGCAGAGATATGCAGAGAATTGGTGACCGCGGTCCACACACTGGTGACCGCGGTCACCAGAGAGCAAACAAAATGAGCACACAATTGGTGACCGCGGTCCATACCTTAAGGACCGCGGTCACCAGAGGTTGCCTTGAGTTTTGATTCTGGTTACCGCGGTACATGTTTTGAGGACCGCGGTAACCAGTGCTCATATATCATGGTTTGTCTTGCCGAGTGTAGAGAGCCAAATGCAGATAAATATCAGTTTTTGACAGTAAACACAAGGACCGAGGTCACCTATTACGGTCATCCAACTGCAATACAAGTTTATAAATAAGTAAACACAAGACAATGAGAGGGCATTGTGGAGAGACGGAGAGAAACACAAGAGAAAATGGCAAAGTGAGGACTCAACACCCAGAAGAGGAGCAGACTAAAGAAACAAGGAAGGGAGCATTCTGTGACAGCTTGAGGGATTCAGAGTTTGATTTCTATTACAATTGAAGTGTGTAAACAGAATTGAGTATGATTTATCTGTTTGAATCTTATTTGATGTCTTCCTTCATTTCTATGTTGAGCTAATTACTTCTAATGTCTGGGATGTGATTGTTCAAAGCATAGTTTGTGATGAATGATTGTGTTTGTTGGTTCATAGAGTATATTCCTTATTGTGTAGATGTAAAGCTTTATATCTACTGGCCACAGATATATCGAACCTGGTATTTTACCCTATCTCGAGAGAGAAGTTTAAAATACAGAAATCACAATCTGGACCTAGACCAGTTGATTGATCGAGAGATTGTTGACCAATCTAGGGAATTGCATAGGGATTATGAACACAAACACTTAGGTTTTCTAGTGAACGCCTCGGGAGAGGGTTTAACGAAACAATGCTAGTGAGTGTTGAAACACCTTGGAAAAGGGTTTCAATCATAGATGCTATAATTCATAGATTTGCTAAGACCAACAACATAATCAGGATTTACAAACTATGTGGAGCCTATCATTATCCTAAACATGTTTCTCTATTGAATTTTACAATTTATTTTCATCTTGTTTACCGTATTTTCTGAGTTTTAATGAATTTAATCATTTTTAAGCTTGTCTTGATAAAATTGAGATCTTTACCAACTTTGGTGTTAAAGAAAATTCAATCACCATTAGTATTGCCTGAGGACGATGCCCGGACTTTCTGGATATTACTGTTGCGATCTCGTATACTTGCGGGTTTGCTAACAAGTTTTTGGCGCCGTTGTCGGGGAATCGACGGTGTGATTGTTTTATTTTAATACTAGTTGATTTTGATTTTGATTTCTTCAAGAAAATATTTTTTTTCTTTTTAATTAATTAATATATTTTCTATTACCATTACACTTGATCTTTTGTTCTCGTGTGTTTCAAGCGTGTATGAGTGAACATCATTTTGATACACACGATCCAGATTTACTAAAGACAATTAGCCAGATTAGGTTGGAAGCCCTAGAACGTGCTGCAAACATGGCTGAAAGCAGAAGTTCTGGATGTGGTAACAACAGAGAAGCACCATTGCGAGACTTCTTTAAACCTGTTTTGAATAACAACTATTCTGGAATAGCAAGGACACCCATTAATGCAAACACATTCGAGTTAAAGCCGTTGTTAGCAAACCCGCAAGTATACGAGATTGCAGCAGTAATATCCGGAAAGTCCGGGTATCGTCCTCAGGGAATACTAATGGTGAATGAATTTTCTTTAACACCAAAGTTGGTAAAGATCTCAATTTTATCAAGACAAGATTAAAAATGATTAAATTGATTAAAAGTCAGAAAACAAGGTAAACAAGATGAAAATAAATTGTAAAATTCAATAGAGAAACATGTCTAGGATAATGATAGTCTCCACATAGTTTATAAATCCTGAATATGTTGTTGGTCTTAGCAAATCTATGAATTATAGCATCTATGATTGAAACCCTTTCCCAAGGTATTTCAACACTCACAAGCATTGTTTCGTTAAACCCTCTCCCGAGGCGTTCACTAGACAACCTATGTGTTTAAATACATAATCCCTGTGCAATTCCCCAGATTGGTCAACAATCTCCCGATCAATCAACTGGTCTAGGTCCAGATTGTGATTTTCGCATTTTAAACTTCTCTCCCGAGATAGAGTAAAATACCACGTTTGATATATCTGTGGCCAGTAGATATAAAGCTTTATATTTACACAACAAGGAATAGATGTTGTAAACCAACAAACACACGCATTCATCACAAACTATGCTTTGAACAATCATATCCCAGACATTAGAAGTAATTAGCTCAACATAGCAATAAAGGAAGACGTCAAATAAGATTCAAACAAATAAATCATACTCAATTCTGTTTACACACTTCAATTGCAATAGAAGTCAAACTCTGAATCTCTGATGCTGTCACAGATTGCTTTCTTCCTTGTTTCTTCAGTCTGTTCCCCATCTATGTGTTGAGCCCTTTCTCTGCAATTCTCTCTTGTGTTTCTCTCCGTTTCTCACACAATGCCTCTCATTGTCTTGTGTTCTCTTATTTATAGACTTGTATTGCAGTTGGATGACTACAGTAGGTAACCTCGGTCCATGTATTTGCTGTCAAAAATTGATACTTCTCTGCATTTGGCTCTCAGCACTCAACAACACATTGTGCAACACATTGACTTATATATGAGCACTGGTTACCGCGGTCTTTAAAGCATGGACCGCGGTAACCAGAACCAAAAATCAAAACAACAACAAGTGACCGCGGTCCTCAAGGCGTGGACCGCAGTCACCTATTGTTTACTCAATTTGTATGCTCTCTGGTGACCGCGGTCACTCATGTGTGGACTGCGGTCACCAATTCTCTGCAATTGTTATTTGTTTTCTGGTGACCGCGGTCATCAATTCTCTGCATATCTCTGCATATTTTGGCTATCTGGTTACCGCGGTCATCTGTGTGTAGACTGCGGTCACCAATTTACTCTGCATTTTTTGGCTTGTCTTTGGTTCAGACTGCAATCAGATTGCAATCTTCAGTTTATTGCACCGCGGTCTTCTAGCCTTTGTGCTTATTTGTTGATGCATTCCTTGTTCCGTTTGCCGCGGTCGGCAACGCCGACCGCGATTATTACTGACGTTTTCTCATTTTTGGCCATTTTCAATTCCTCGCGTGCTCCTATTCTTACTTCGGTTCATTCTAAACCTGCACAAACATTGAATACCTTTCTCGGACATTATATTCATATAAAATAACATTAAAACATGCAAAAATGATGCAACAATGCTCTAAATGCATATTATACTAAATATAAGCAAATACACTACATTTTCTATTACACTAATGCACATTATACAAAAAATACATATAATATAATTAGTCTGCTATGCAACTAACAACCGTCCTTGATCACAATGGTGCAGCAACAACAGTTCGGAGGATCAGCTGTGGAAGACCCTATGGTGCATCTAAACGCATTCATGGAGATATGTGACACGGTAAAGATCCATGGAGTAACCGAAGATCAGCTTCTACTTCGATTATTTCCCTTCTCTTTAAGGGATAAAGCTAAGAGCTGGCTTCAAACCTTGCTTCCGGGAATTATTACTACTTGGGAAGAGATGGGACAGAGATTTCTTCAAAAGTACTTCACATTGGCAAAAGTACATCAGCTGCGAGGGGAAATAAGCTCTTTTAAACAATCTGAGTTTGAATCACTATATGAGGCTTGGGAACGATTTAAAGACTTACTCAGGCGTTGCCCACAACATGGTTACCTACCTTGGCTGCAAATTCAGATGTTTTACAGTGGACTCACACCACCTACAAGAGCATTGGTTGATTCAGCAAGCGGGGGATCTTTAATGGGAAAA
>JAJIYU010008113.1:0-18483 GCA_030144865.1 Tinospora cordifolia | reverse complement strand
TTCTTATTCAAATAGAGAAGCATATATTTACCCAACAATTCTTTATGTCTAATATTAATCATCGTATATTCCTTTATACTTCTATGCTAACTAATTAATTGCATAACAATGACAAATATACATATATGTATTTATATATATAAATAGATGTATATGCGTTTTAAACTCAAATTTCGGTTATTATGTCACTAAGATTTTAGGTATTACAACCATTACGTCATTAAAATTTCAGGTATTACATCGGCATCAACCCGTTACACATGGTGACCCACTAGGTAATGTGGTACACGACCCTCAAGTACTTAGGTTTGAAAACTATTTGACCTAAGTCATATGAAAAGAACATCTATAGTGTCGCCTTAACCACTGTGATGGTATGTGGTTATTATCACCATCTTCTTAAGTTATTGAGCTGAAAACTCAACTAGACAAGCTCAGGGAGAAAGGTTTCATCAGGCCAAATGAATCACCCTGGGGAGCCCTAGTACTATTCATGAAAAAGAAGGATGGTTCCTTGCGACTGTGTGTCGACTACCGGAAGTTGAATCAAGCTACAATAAAAAATAAATATCATTTACCAAGGATTAATGACCTATTTGATCAATTACAAGGAGCCACTCATTTGTGCTACTATATACTTTCTTTATACCCATATTAACCTATATGTGTATTTATACTTTATTTTTATTTATTTCTTAAGCAACTCCTTAAATTTCATAATTAATTCCACTAAAATTGTAATTTTCATTTAATTATCCTAATTTTTATTATATCTCCAATATAAATTATTTTTCATGTGCCAACCCACCATTTGCACCTAAAATTTCTTAAAATCTTTGAAATTAATTTATTCAACTTATTGTATTTATTTTAAATTTTTTTGACAAAATTCTGGGGTATGACACCACTACCTCTAATGAGACCGAACAACAAAAACAGGAACAGGAACTGCTTGCTGGAATGGAGGCATGGATGGAGGCCATGATGAATGAGATGTCGTAGAGGGTGCTGGATCAACTATTGCAGGCATTTCCACAGATAATCCCACAGGTGGCTCCACAGCCTCAAGTACCCGAACCTAACCAAGTTCGACAGTGTAACACCCCAACCCCCGTATCTTTAGGCAGTGTATTTTGTCATCGTTCTCTTGACAGTGGACTTAACAAATAGCGAGTTAGGCCAATGCTACATCACAAGTGACACATGCTTGTTCTTTTCTTTTCAATATCTCGTACCTTTGTATGAAATTTAAGAATATAAAATTTTCAATAAAATTGAGACAAATTAAAAGAGATAACAAAATTCAAACTATTTTATTCATAATAGAAATTGAGAGTACTAAACTCTTCAAAAAAACTAATTGTTATAACAGAAGACTTCAAAATACTTTTTAGTTGAAAAGCATAAATACTTTGGGCAACATGCCCTAAAAATTTTAAAAATATATATAATAATGTAGAAACTTTCTAAGAAACTATCCAAATTCAACTGCTCCATGGGTTCATGTTCCTGAAAAATAATAAAGGAAGGAGTGAGCACATAGCCTAGTGGATCCTTTTCGAACAACCATATTTCATTTTCAAACTCATAACACAATCATAATTCAAACACTTGCAATCATTAAGCATTTCAAATAACAATTTGTTTAAGTCGAATCTCAAACCAAAAGGGCCTTTAATCCCTTGATGCTCTCAACTAAGTAAATAGGTTCCACTCGACATCAACCCGTTACATATGGTGACCCACCAGTTGTACACGACCCTCAAGTACTTAGGTTTTGCAAACCATATGACCTAAGTCATATGAAAAGAACATCCATAGTGTTGCCATGACCACTATGATGGTATGTGGTTATTATCTCTATCGTCTTAGATTTATTCTCATATCATGATCTCATAAAATAAACTTTGGAATACGATATCAAACTAAAATTCAGAATATACATGATCAATTCATGAAATAGTCATGAAACGTGCATCATACTTTAATTTAAAAGCCTAAGCATGATATTAACATGGCATGGATGATATGATTGCTCAAAACATGAATCAAAATTGAAATACTGAAATAAACATGTAAAATTCTAAAACTGAAATCGAAAATCTTTGAATTCAGTGAAAAACACACAATAATGAACATGCCATGAATTTAAATAAGAACAAAAGGGTGTTCTAGAAATCACTTCCACCTTGTGACGCTTTCTTCTGGAATTTCGATAGCAATTCCCCCCACCTACTAGTGCCAGTGAAGATTGCCCAACTTAATTCCCCAATTCAAGAGAAGAACTTCTCACACACACAAAAAGGGAAGATGGGAAGAGGTGTCAAGAAGAAGGCTTAGAAAAAACAAGAGGAGAATTCAACTCTTATTTTTTTTGAATGAATGAAATTGAGGGCCTAAGGGGTTTATATAGGTTTTCAAAGGGAGAAAATTAGAAAGTTTTGTGTTCTTCTTTGAATAAAACACTCTAATTCTCCTTAATTTCATACTTCCTATTTTTTGGAGCAAAATGAGTATTTTTTGGATTTTTTGTGAATTTTAGAAATAATTTTCGGATTTCGAAACCTATTTTTTTGGAATTTTCAGATTTTTTTTCTTATTTATCGTTATTTTTTGGTAATTTTCATATTTTAAATTTCAAATTTGATTTAGTTCCTAGGATTTCCTCGAGACACGCATACGATTTGATCTGGGCTGTTGGATTAATCTCAGATCAATCAACAGAAATCGAAGTCTCGATCTCGGCTATTGGATTTCCTCGAGCGCATCAACAGTTCGTGATTTAATCAACGTAGTTTTGATCTGAGTCATTCGATGTTCCTCAAGCGTAACACTATTTGCAATCTATCTAATACGACTTTGATCTGGTATGTCAGATGATCCTCGAGCGCAGCACGGTTTCGCGATCGAATACGCTGCTTCAATCTCGACCGTCGGATGATCCTCGATCACGATGTGCGGATCTAATTTTGCGATCAATGAATTCCGTTCTGGCCGCACAATCATCCTTAAGTTTCATACGCAAATCTTTGGTCGTTGGATTTTGATGATCTAGTGCACTCGGGCGTTCGTTTTGGTTTTAATCCCATTGGTTGGATTTTGGTAGATCAATTGTGGACCGTAGGATGTATTTTAAGTTTTTTTTTTTTCAGCCAAATTTCTTACTTTGTTTTCGGATTTTTGCCAAATCTCAATCCTAATTGACCTTCTAATCCTATTTTCATAAAAAATTGCACATATCCTTGTATTTTTGGTTATGATATCCCATAATATACTTGCCAAAATTCTCATTCATCAATTTTGTATAATTTTCTAAGTAAAAATTCAAATTTCATATGAACTTTTCAAGATATTACAACCTACCCTCCTTAGAAGAATTTCGTCCTCAAAATTTGTATATATTTAGGTATTCCTTATGAACAGATGCGAGTACTTGGTCTTCATCTCGCTTTCGAGTTCCCACGTGGCTTCTTCTACCCTGTGATGTTTCCACAACACCTTTACTAATGGGATATCCTTTGTTCTTAGATTCTGTACTTTGTGGTCAAGGATTCTGACCGTTGTTTCCTCATAGGTAGCATCATCTTGAATATTCACTTCCTCCCAGTGACTGATGGAGAGGGGTCAGGTTCATATTTCCTCAACATGGATACATGGAATACGTTATGTGCTGAAGTCATCCGGTTTGGTAAGTCTAACTCATAAGCACATTTCCTGATTCTTCTAAATATTTCAAAGGGTTCGAGAAACCTTGGAGATAAATTCCCTTTGAATCCGAACCTTTTGATACCCATTTGAGGACTGATCTTGAGAAATACTTTGTCCCCAACTTGGAACTCTAATAGTCTTCTCCTTTTGTCTATGTAGCTCTTTTGACAGTTCTTCACGGTAGTTAGTCTCTTTTGTATTAACTTGACTTGGTTGCTCGTTTCTTCTGCTATGTCTAGGCTAGTTAAAACTTGATCTTCAAGTTCAGCCCAACAGGTAGGTTATCTGCAGGGTCTTCCATAAAGAGCTTCAAATAAAGTCATTTTTATGCTTGCCTGGTAACTGTTGTTATAGGCAAACTCTGCCAAGTGTAAATACTTGTTCCAATTCCCCTTGAAGTCTAAAACGCAAAACCTCAACATATCTTCTAAAATCTGGATAACTCCCTCAGACTGACTATCCGTCTGAGGGTGAAAGGCAATACTCATGGTGAGCTTAAAACTCATCTCCTTCTGTAGACTTTGCCAGAACTATGAAGTGAAGCGAGAGTCTCTGTCAGACACGATAGTCTTGGGTACACCATGAAGTCTGACGATTTCTTTCATATAGTTTCTCCCAACTTGCTGGTCTATAGATCTGATTGGCAAGAAGTGAGCCACTTTGGTGAGACGATCTACTATCACGCAAATAGTGCTTTCTCCTTTTTGGTTCCTGGGTAAACCATTGACGACGTCCATAGCAATGTTATCCCATTTCCATTCAGGGATTGGGAGTGGTTGGGTCATTCCAGAGGGTTTCTGGTGTTCTGCTTTCACTTGTTGGCATGTTAAGCACTTAGAGATGTATTTAGCTATGTCCCTTTTCATTCCTTTCCACCAATAGGTTTTCCTGAGGTTCTGGTACATCTTATCCTCACCAGGGTGCATGTTATACTTAGTCTAAAGAGCTTCATCAAGTATAACCTACTTGCTCTATCCCTGCTGAGGTACACATATCCTTTCCCCGAGCCTTAGGATGTTTTCAACATCCATTTGAAGTCAGTATGCTTTCCTTATGCGACTCCTTCAATTAGTTGAGCAAGCCACTTGTCTTGCTTCTGTTCATCCCTAATTTGATGTAATAGGTCCAGTTGGCAAGACATATTGTAAAGATAGGTTCTTTTTCGTTGAGGTTTACACCCAACCTAAAATCTTCAATTAACTAGTACATCTGACCTTTTTCTTCTTCCTGTTTGTTGAACTTCCTACTCAATGCATCAGCCACTACATTGGCCTTCCCCAGATGGTAGTGTAGTTCAAAATCATATTTTTTCAAGAATTCCATCCATCTCTGTTGCTTGAGGTTCAACTACTTTTGGGTGTAGATGTACTTCAACCTCTTATGATCTAAAAATAGCTCAAATTTCTCTCATAAAGGTAAGGTCTCCAAATCTTCAGGGCAAACACAATGGCCACTAGCTCTAGGTCATGAGTAGGGTAATTTCTCTCATGGACCTTTAGTTGTCTTGAGGCAAAAGTGATGGCTTGTTTTTCTTGCATTAAGATTGTGCCCAATCCACTCAATGAGGCATCAGTATACAATGTGTAAGTAACACTAGGAGTTCGGGTGACTAGAATTTGAGTCATAGTCAATCTTGTCTTCAGTTCTTGGAATGCCTATTCACATTTTTCATCTCACTAGAACTTAACTCCTTTTCTAGTCAACTTAATCATAGGTTCTGCCAACTTGAAAAAGTCTTTAATGAACCTTTTGTAGTAGCCTGTCAAACCCAATAAACTTTTGATTTTTGTTACTGTCTTGAGTTGCTTCAATTCATAACAGCTTCCACTTTTTTCAGATCTACAGAGATGCCTTTTACTGACACTATGTGGCCAAGAAACTTGACAGTTTCCATCCAAAACTCGCACTTACTGAATTTAGCATACAGTTGGTTCCTTATGAGAGTTTCTAACACGATCCTTAGGTGTTCCAGGTGTTCAACTTCTAATTAGAGTCTATTAGTATAACATCCACGAATACTACTACAAACTGGTCAAGGAACTGTCTGAACACTCGATTCATCAAATCCATCAAGGCTGCCAGGGCATTGGTCAAACCAAAGGGCATCACGGTGAACTCGAAGTGTCCATATCTTGTTCTAAAGGTTGTCTTGTGGATGTCAGACTCTCGAATCCTTAGCTGATGATACCCTGACCTAAGATCAATTTTAGAGAAAACAGTGGCTCCTCGTAATTGATCAAATACGTCGTCAATCCTTGGTAAAGGATATTTATTCTTTACTATAGCTTGATTCAACTTCCGGTAGTCGACACACAGTTGCAAGGAACCATCCTTCCTTTTCACGAATAGTATTGGGGCTCCCCAAGGTGATTCACTTGACCAGATGAAACCTTTCTCCCTGAGCTCATCCAATTGAGTTTTCAACTTAATTAGTTCTGCTGGCGCCATTCTATAAGGAGGTGTGGCTATAGCGTTGGTTCCAGGATGAAGTTCAATCTTGAACTCTAACTCTCTAGCTGGTGGTAGTCCAGGTAAGTCATTTGGGAACACATCCTCTTATTTACTGACTACAACTAGGTCATGAATATTCTTCAAGTCAGTAGGTTCTTCTTCAAAGAGTTCTTCGAACTCATCCCTCTACTTCAAACAATTCAGCAAGGTTAGGGTTGGACTCCTTGGTAGTCTCCGCATATCCCTATTGATTTTAAAGATCTCCCTAGAAAGTCAATTGATCTGGGCCTGGTACTGATCTAACCAATCCATCCCCAAGATTACATCATAGCCATAGAAAGGTAGGGCATGTAGGTCGACTGTTAAAAGTTTATCCCTAAACCTAAGGTCACAACTACATATCTTTTTTGAAGTCACAATGGTCCCTATTGGTGTGGACACATTCAAAGTCACAGGCATTGTTTTTGTCACAAGTTGTAACCTATCAGCTAGTCTTTCAGAGATAAAAGATTTTGAGGCACCCGTGTCAAACAACAGTTCACAGCAACATTAAACAATAGGAACGTACCTTCTACTGCAGGGGCCTGGTCTTCGTAGGTCTCAACCTCGAACATTCTGGCCTAGTTCTGACCACAGCCCTGGTTTTGCCCTTGATTGGCATTCTGATTCTGTTTGGCTTGAGGTCGCCCATTCTGACTTCCCCCCTGAGTATTCTGTTGTTGCTGCTGGGAAGCCTGAACTGTTGCAGTTGGGCAGTTTTTCGCTAAATGACCCTTCTACTTGCATACATAACACAATCTCAGCCTCTTGGCTTCTTCCTTTGACTCGTCCTTGCTCTGCCCCTGTTTCTGTGGAGCCTTACCACTTTTGCTTTTCTTTTGGGTCCCTTGTTGGTCTTTTCCATTTCCGTTTTGCTTATTCTTTCATCTCAACCTTTGTTCTAGGTTGAGCTCTTGTTCTAGGATTAAAGACCGTTCTACAACTTCCTTGTAAGTTCGGAGGCCCAATGTCATGATAACCTTTTGGATCTCGATCTTGAGACACTGTGCAAATCTATTGGCCTTCATTCTTTCTTCTCGGATCAGTTCTTGAGAGAATTTGGCCAGCTCGATAAATTTCCTTTCGTATTCAGTTACTGTGAGATCCCTCTAGTTGAGTCTCATGAAGTCTTCTTGCAACTTTCTGAGAGTTGCCTCCAAAAAGAATTTGTCATAATTTTTTTCTCTGAATTCTTCCCAGGTCATGGTCACAACGTCAGTCTTGGGATTCATTTGCATCATCCTCCACCATCCTTGGGTTGGTCCTTTGAAATGGTGTGTGGCTAGTGCTACTCGTCATGAACCCATCACCTTCAGCACGTTTAGTAACTCCTCCATCTCTTGGTACCAATGATCAGCAGAGATGCAGTTAGTAGTTCCATCAAATGAGGGAGAGTAGAGCTTTTGCAAATCTAGTAGCATCTTTTTCTATCTTTCATCTTTCAGGTCCTCTGGATTCCTTTGACTTTCTTGAGGTACTGGTGCTAGGACTTGGACTGGAATGGGCTCAGGTGTTTGAGGCTGCGGAGCCACCTGAGGGATAATTGTTGGAAGTGTCCTTCTTAGGTGATCTAGTACCCTCTGTGACATTTCATTCATCATGGCTTCCATCCGTACCTCCATTCAAGCCTCCATCCATGCCTCCATCCCAGCAGGCAGTTCCTGCTCTTGTTGTTTAGCCTCCTCAGATGTGGTGGATCGAGTTACGTACCTTCTAGCTCCAGCCATTTTCTTGTAAAATTGAGCAAAGTGTCAGTATGTGTCAAATATTCATGCTATCATGGCTCTAGATTTAGTTTCTAGGTTCTCGATTTGTTCAGTGGCCTAAAACCTTTCTTCTAGGTTCTTTTGATGCATAGGTACATGATTTGGTCTTAAAAGCAAATAAATATTACAACATGCATATCACACAATCATACAATGAAGATAGCACAGGAAGTTTCCAAGCTTCCACGTAAGCTTTCAAGTTCAAGTGTCTCATACAACTCTATTCCTTCCACTTAGGCTTTCACTTAGAACAAAGCCACATCCTAACAATTTTGCAAATTGCTCGTAACTAAAGTTCTTGAGCCCACTATACTCAACCGTCCCATACCAGGGAGCATAGAGAAACCCATTCTGCCAGAGTTACTGATCATTCACCACACATGGTTTCCATCATTCTTCGAGTCCAAGCTTCTTCCATAACCCCGAATTCCTATGCATCCCATACTACATAGAAATCGAAAATTATAGAAGTCCCTGTCTCGTGTCTTGATCAAACAATTTTGTGTTTTCACACAAGTTTCAGTCTCTACCCTATGTCCTAGAGTTTTATGTTTTTGATCCACTGTGCCACCCATGAATACACTTGTTTCTACCTAAGGTCATTTCTCTAGACCTAGGGTTCGGTTCTGGTTGACTTACAACCTCTATCTGGTCAAGATACCACCTTTGGCATCTTTTTCGACTTCTAATCAACTCCTTGCCTTAATTTTTCACCTTCTAATTTTCTTTTATAAAAAATAAGAGTGTTCTTCAACTCCGATTACTCGTATAAGCTGGTGAGACAACCTCCCGATCGGGTAGCGAGACTGAAGTTTACTTAGCAACTGCGCTTTCTAAGGTGAGATAACCTACCTCCCTTTCAATATTTAACTTTACTCAGGACAAGGCTTACCTACTATCAGCTCAACTTGTAATCTTTGTATCCAAACAAAATATTTTCAAAACATATATTTCCTTTTTGAAAACACTTTCTAAAACATTCATCAATTTCAAAATAGAAGGTAAGGCATTCTAAATTCAATTCAATCCAATTCAAGGTGAAACCCTAATTTGGGTTTTTGATTCTTGTCAAGCAACTAATGCTTGGCATTCTATCTCTAGCCTAATCAACACATATTTAGGCTTGATATCCTATCTTAAGTCCAAGGCACCTAAAGCCTCAACTCTGATACCACATTTGGCATTAGAGTAACTTTCTAATTCTTGCCCAGTTCATCTACTAATTGAGCTTTGATACCACCTCTTCAACACCCCACCCACGTATCTTTAAGCGATGTACAATGCCACCGTTCTCTTAACAGTGGACTTAACAAACGGCGGGTCGGGCCAATGCTACATTACAAGTGACACACACTCGTTTTTTCTTTTTAATATCTTGTGCCTTTGTATAAAATTTAAGAATACAAAATTTTCAATAAAATCAAGGCAAATTAAAAGAGATAAAGAAATTCAAACTATTTTATTTATAATAGAAATTGGGAGTAATAAACTCTTTAAAAAAAACTAAATATTACAGCAGAAGACTTCAAAATACTTTTCAGTAGAAAAACATAAATACTTTGGGCAACATACCCTAAAAATTAAAAAAAAAATATAATACTGTAGAAACTTTCTAAGAAACTATCTATATTCAACTGCTCCATGGGTTCATGTTCCTAAAAAATAAGAAAGGAAGGAGTGATCACATAGCCCAGTGGATCCTTTTCGAACAACCATCTTTCATTTTCAAACTAATAACACAATCATAATTCAAACACTTGCAATCATTAGGTGTTTCAAACAATAATTTGTTTAAGTCGAGTCTCAGACCAAATAGTGGCATATGTTGTCATCAACCCATTACACATGGTGACCCACCAGTGGTACACGACCCTCAAGTACTTAGGTTTGAAAACCATATGACCTAACTCATATGAAAAGAACATCCATAGCGTTGCCTTGACCACTATGATGGTACGTGGTTATTATATCCATTGTCTTAAATTAATTCTCATATCATGATCGTATAAAATAAACTTCATAATATGATATCAAACTAAAATTCAGAATATACATGGTCAATTCATGAAACAGTCATAAAACGTGCATCATACTTTAATTTAAAAGCCTAAGCATGATACTAACATGGCATGGATGATATGATTGCTCAAACATGAATCAAAACTGAAATACTAAAATAAACATGTAAAATTCTAGAACTGAAATCGAAAATCTTTGAATTCAGTGAAAAACACCCAAATAATGAGCATGCCATTAATTTAATTAAGAATAGAAGGGTGTTCTAGAAATCACTTCCACCTTGTGATGCTTTCTTCTGGAATTTCAGCAGCGATTCCCCCCACGTACTAGTGCTAATGAAGATCGTCCAACTTAATTCCCCAATTCGAAAGAAGAACTTCTCACACACACAAGAAGGGAAGATGGAAAGAGGTGACAATAGGAAGGCTTAGAGAAAACAAGAAGAGAATTCAACTCTTATTTTTTTGAATGAATGAAATTGAGGGCCTAGGGGGGTTTATATAGGCTTTCAAAGGGAGAAAATTAGAAAGGTTTATGTTATTCTTTGAATAAAACACTCTAATTCTCCTCAATTTCGTACTTTCTATTTTTGGAGCAAAATGAATATTTTTCAGATTTTTTTTCGGATTTTAGAAATAATTTTCGAATTTAGAAACCTATTTTTTCAAAATTTTTGGATTTCTTTTTCATATTTTTTGTTATTTTTTAGTAATTTTCGTATTTTAAATTTTGGATTTGATCTGGTTCCTAGGATTTTCCTCGAGACACGCATATGGTTTGATCTAGGTCGTTGGATTGATCTCGAATCAATCAACAGAAATTGGAGTCTTGATCTCAACTGTTGGATTTCCTCGAGTGCATCAACAGTTCACGATTTAATCAACGCAGCTTTGATCTGAACTGTCCGATGATCCTTGATGACAGTGCTATTTGCGATTTATCTAACACGGCTTTGATCGGCTTTGATTTCGACCGTTAGATGATCCTCGATCACGATGTGCGGATCTGATTTTGTGATCAACGAATTCTGTTCTGGCTGCACGATCATCCTCGAGTTTCGTACACGAATCTTTGGCCATTGGATTTGATGATCCTGTGCACCCGGGCGTTCGTTTTGGTTTTAATCCCATTGGTTGGATTTTGGCAGATCGATTGTGGATTGTATGATGTATTTTAAGTTTATTTTTTTTATTTTTCAGCCGAATTTCTTGCTTTCTTTTCAGATTTTTGCTAAATCTCGATCTCGATTGACCTTCTAATCTTGTTTTCATAAAAAATTGCGCATATCCTTGTATATTTGGCTATGATATCCCATAATATACATTATATTCATATATTTTCTTCCAAAAATCCACTGAATTGATTTTTATTCCTCATTTAGGTAAACTATGACTTGCCAGAATTCTTATTCGTCAATTCCATATAATTTTCTAAGTAAAAATTCAAATTTCATATAAAATTTTTGAGATGTTATAGACAGCCAGCACCTGTGGTCCAAAATCCCGAATATTAGAGGGCTCAGGAGGGATTGGAGGATGAGAAACAGAAAAAAATGCTGATTGAGCTACAGAAGCTCCATCCTCCTTCGTTTGATGGTACCACAGATGGCATCTTGGCAGACCACTGGTACCAAGAGATGGAGGAAATTCTCAATGTGCTGAAGGTAACTTGGTTAAGACGGGTGGCACGAGCCACGCACCACTTCAAGGGACCAGCCAGGAGTTGGTGGCGAATGATGAGGATGAACCCTAATACAGATGTTGATGCCATGAGCTGGGAAAACTTCATAGAGATCTTTTATGAGAAGTTCTTTCCAGAAGCAACCCTGAGCAAGCTACAGGATGACTTTGTTTGACTGAATCAAAGGGACATGACTGTAGCTAAATATGAGAGGAAGTTCACGGAATGGCCAAATTCTCATTAGATTTGATTAGGGAGGAGAAAAGGAAGGCCAACCGGTTCGCAGGGTCACAAGATGGAGATCTGAAAGATAATGAAGACTTTGGGCTTAAAGAATTACAAGGACGTTGTGGAAAAGGCCCTAACTCTAGAACAAGAACTCAACTTGGAACAAAAGTTGAGGGAAAATAATAAGAGGCTTGGGAATGAAAATAATCAAGGGGTTCAAAAGAAAAGTAAGAATGGTGGGAACGCACCAAAGAAATAGGGATAGAACAAGGACAAAGCAAGGGAGCAGGCTAAGAGGCTGAGATTGTGCTTCTTATGCAAATAGAGCATCTTGCTAAAAACTACCCAACAACATCAGTTCAGGTTCCCCAACAATAACAGCAACAACAGAATACCTAGGGAGGAGGTCAGAATGGGCGTCCTCAAGCCAGACAGAATGTTTGTGGTTGAGGCCCAGGAAGACCAGGTCCCTACAGTGGAAGGTACATTCCTATTATTCAGTGTTGCTTTAAAACTATTGTTTGACTCAACTGCCTATAAATCCTTTATTTTTGAAGAAATAACTGATAGGTTACAACTTGTGACGAAAACACTACCTGTAATTTTGAATGTGTCCACACCAATAGGGACCACAGTGATTTAAAAGAGAATGTGTACTTGTCACCTAAGGTTTGGAGATAAACTCTTAATAGTTGACCTATGTACCTTAACTTTTTATGGATATGATGTGATCTTGGGGATGGATTGGTTAGACCAATACCAAGCCCATATAGATTTTCCTAAGAGACAAGTGACCAAAACCCTACATTCTGGTGAAACCTACAAAATCAATGGAGATATGCGAAAACTACCAAGGAGCCCAACCATAGCCATGTTCAACTACCTAAGGTAGAAGGATGAGTTTGAGGAACTCTCTAAAGAAGAGCCTATGGAACCGAAGAGGATACAAGACCTAGTAGTGGTTAGTGAGTATGAGGATGTGTTCCTAGATCACTTACCCGGACTATCGCCTACTAGAGAGATAGAGTTCAAGATTGAACTTCACCCTAGAACCAACCCTATAGCCATACCTCTTTATAGAATAGCACCGATGGAACTGATTGAGTTAAAGTAACAATTCGATGAGATCCGAGAGAAAAGGTTCATTAGGCCGAGTGAATCACCTTGGGGAGCTCTAGTGTTGTTCATAAAAAAGAAGGATGGTTTTATGAGACTTTGTGTCGATTATCAAAAATTAAACCAAGCCATGGTGAAGAATAAGTATCGTCTACAAAGGATTGATGACCTATTTGATCAATTGAGAGGAGCCACTCAATTCTCAAAGATTAATCTTAGGTCGGGTTATAATCAGCTGGGAATCAGGGAGTTCGACATATACAAGACTGTTTTTAGGATAAGATATGGACACTTCGAGTTCACTGTGATGCCATTTGGTTTGACCAATGCCCCGATAGCATTCATGGAATCGATGAACCGAGTGTTTAAACAGTATCTTGACCAGTTTGTAGTGGTATTCATAGATGACATCCTAATCTGCTCCAAGTCAAAGGCTAAACACTTAGAGCACTTGCAAATAGTGTTGGATACACTCAGAAGGCATCAATTATATGCCAAGTTCAGCAAGTGTGAGTTCTGGATGAGGACAGTTAAGTTCCTTAGCCACGTAGTGTCAACAGAAGGCATCTCTGTAGATTCGGATAAGGTGGAAGCAGTTATGAATTGGAAGCAACCCAAGATAGTTACAGAGATCAAGAACTTCTTAGGTATAGCTAGGTATAACAGAAGGTTCATCTAAGATTTCTCCAAACTAGCAAAAGCTATGACCAAGCTGATCAGGAAGGAAATCAAGTTCAATTCAAATGAGAAGTGTGAACAATCATTCTAAGTACTCGGTTATGTTTCGCGACAACTGAAGGTCCATGAGAAGAATTACCCTACTCACGACCTAGAATTAGCCGCCATTGTGTTTGTCCTGAAGATTTGGAGACACTACCTTTACGGTGAGAAATTTGATCTATTTTCAGATCACAAGAGCTTGAAGTAAATCTACACCTAGAAGGAGTTGAACCTCAGGCAGCGGAGATGGATGGAGTTCTTGAAAGACTATGATTTTCAATTACACAACCATTCGGGGAAGGCTAATGTAGTGGCTGATGCCTTGAGTAGAAAATTCAACAAACAGGAGGAAGAGAAAGGCCAAATGTAACAGTTGATTGATGATTTTAGGCTGGGTGTGACTCTAAATGAAAAACAAGCCTACCTCTACACTATTTCTTTCCAACAAGATCTTCTGCACCAGATCAAGGAGGAACAAAGACAAGACAAATGAAGAGGGACGTGGCTAAGCATATCTCTAAGTGCTTAACATGTCAACAAGTGAAAGCAGAACACTGGAAACCCTCTGGAATGTTACAACCACTCCCTATCCTAGAATAAAAGTGGAATAACATTACTATGGACTTTGTCAGTGGTTTACCAAGAAACCAAAAAGGAAAAGACACTGTTTGGGTGACTGTGGATTGTCTCACCAAAGTGGTTCATTTCTTGCCAATCAGATCTACAGATCAAGTCAGTAAGCTAAGAGAACTGTATGTGAAGGAAATAGTAAGGCTACATGGTGCACCCAAGACTATTGTGTCTTCCAGACTCTCGCTTCACTTCACAGTTCTGGCAGAGTCTACAGAAGGAGATGGGTACTAAGCTCACCATAAGTACATCATTTCACCCTCAGACGGATTGTCAGTCTGAGAGAGTTATCCAAATTTTAGAGGATATGTTGAGGTCTTGTGTTTTAGACTTCAAGGAGAACTGAAGCAAGTATTTACACCTGGTAGAGTTTGCCTATAACAATAGTTACCAAGCAAGCATAAAGATGCCTCCATTCGAGGCCCTCTATGGGAGACCTTGCAGATCACCTGCCTGTTGGGCTAAGCTTAAAGATCATGTATTAACTGGGCCAGACTTGGTGGAAGAGATGAACAACCAAGTCAAGTTGATACAGAGGAGATTGACAACTACACAGAGTCGTCAGAAGAGTTATGCTGACAAGAGGAGAAGACCACTAGAGTTCCAACTTGGGGACAAAGTATTTCTGAGAGTTAGTCCTTAGAAGGGTATCAAAAGGTTTGGATTCAAAGGAAATTTATCTCCGAGGTTTGTAGGACCCTTTGAAATACTTAGAAGAATCGGAGAATGTGTGTACGAGTTGCATCTACCAAGCTGGATGACTTCAGCTCATAACGTATTCCATGTTTCCATGTTGAGAAAGTACGAACCTGACCCCTCTCACATCATACACTGGGAGGAAGTGAACATTCAAGATAATGCTACCTACGAGGAAACTGCGGTTAGAATCCTTGATCACAAGGTACAGAATCTGAGAACTAAGGATAATCCCTTAGTTAAGGTACTATAGAAACATCACAGACTGGAAGAGGCTAACTGGGAGCTGAAAAGTGAAATGAAGACTAAGTACCTGCATCTGTTTACTAGGAACACCTAAACATGTACAAATTTTGAGGACGAAATTTTTCTAAAGAGGGTAGGTTGTAATACCTCATAATTTTGTCAACAAAAAATTATTAATGAAATAAAATTCATTAAGAAAAAATTCTAAAATAATTGGAGGCAAATGAAAATCTTAGTATCAAGATGATCTAACTAATAATATAAGGTTATTGGAATTATCAAATATTAATTAATTAATTTTATAATTATGCAAGTAGCGGAGTAATTATGGAATTAATTAACCAAAATAAAGTAAGTAGAGTGAATTATATAATTATTTGTACCCCTTTGAAAAAAAAATATGAGATAAATACAAAGAAATGAGGAAATGAAAAAAAATTGAGAAATATAAATTATTATTTGTTGGCAATATTAAAGAAATAAAATAAATATAAAATAAATACAATATTAAGGAAATAGGAAGGGAAAGATATTAGAAAGTCAATAAAATAGAATGACATGTGCAATAAACCATGTTTACATCAATTAAAAAGTGTATAATTAGCAAATTTTGGATAATAGCAACCTTAAAAAGCAATTTTGGTAATAGAAACTGCATCCAACGACCCAAAATCAATCTGCCAGATCCAACAAACGAGATCAAAACCAAACCAGCACTCAAGAGCACCAAATCATCGAAATCCAATGGCCCAAAAAAATTTCGCTTGATCCAACAGTCTAGATCTGTTTCGTTGATCGCAAACGAAAATTCGAACATTGCGCTCGAGGTTGATCGTGTGGTCAGGATCTGTGCTCGCGTTGTGTTGATCATCTGGTGCTACGGTCGAGGTTGATCCGAGTGTCCAGATCAAAACTGCACGAACGAAGATCCACACACCACGATCAAGATTCATCCTACGGTCCAGATTTGAGGCACTTTGTTAATCGTGAATCGCGTGTTGCACTCAAGGAACATCTGATACGTTTTATAGCTTATCACGAATCGTGCTCCGCTTGAGGATGATTTGATGATCCACATCGATTTCGTTAATCACGACCGTGATCTGAGTGTCGTGATCGAGGTTCATCAGACGGTCCAAATTAATGCTCCGATTAAAACGAGAAAAATCTTAATAAAAATCCAAAAAAAAATTCAAAAATTTGGTTTCTATATGCCAAAAAAAATTATCCAAACACACTTGCTATTTTCCTATACTTTGGAGGCAAGAAATTTTGAATATTTGGCAAGTTTCCTACAAGGAGAACATAAAAAGCTTACCATTTTATGTCATTTTAAACTCTATATAAAGGACCCCTAGTGCTCTCATTGTTTTCATCCCAAATCAAGAGCATACTAGTCCCTCTTGACTCTTTCTGGCCTTCTTCTTGGCAATCCCCTCAGTTCTTGAGTAATCTTGAGCTGTTCTTGAGTGTTCTTGAGAGTTCTTGAGTGTTTAGAAGCTTTGAAGTAACATAACTCTGCCAGACTTCAGAAGTGTGCAGAAGATATTTATTTAAGGTGGAAATGATTTTTCTAACGCCCATTTTTCTTATTCAAATTGCTAGCATGTTCATTGTTTGTTTGGCTTTTGAAATCAAAATAATTTCAGTTCTAGTATTCTAAAACATATTTTAGTTTCATATTCGATCCTTGTTCGAATTTATGCATTCATAGTGATCATGCCATGTTTAATATTATGCTTAGGCTTTATTTCAAAGTATGATGTATGATTATAGTTGTTTCATGATTTGATTTTCATAATGTTTATATTCTAAATTTTATTGATCTTAGTTTCATATATTGAAGTTTATTTGATGATTCAAGATTTAACAAAAGAAGACGGTGAAAATAACCACGTACCATCAAAGCAAACATGGGGTTGTTATGGATGTTCTTTTCTCATGGATAGCCATGAGGTTTTTAAGACCTAAGTTCTTGGTTGGTGGGTAAGCTCCCTAAAGTCCAAGAATTCCAATGAAATTGGCTATGTAATGCCATATTTCACTCTAAGGAGGTACTTAGTCAAGAACATCAAGGGTTGAAAAACTCTTTTGGTCTAAATTACAACTTGAAACAATATGATGCTTGAAATGCCTAATGCATGCAGGTGATTGAATTATAAATGTGTTATGGGTTTGAATTTGAAAAATGGTTGTTTGAAAAAGATCCACTAAGCTTGGTGCTCGCCCCTTCCTCTTCTTTTTTTCAGGAAATTAAATTATGAAGACCATGAAATTTAGATTTTAGCAAGTTTCTATTTTTTTTAAGTTTCCTTTTAATCTAAGGGCATGTTGCCCAACTTTGAATAAGTCTTCCGCTGAAATTTTATTTTTTTTTAGAGGTTATGAATTTCTTTTGATCAACAATATAATAGTTTACATTATAAAATTATCTACTTTCTTTTTATGAATAAAGAAGTTAAACTTTTCTTTATCTTTAAATGCCTTGATTTTATTGAATGAAAATTGTATTCTTGAATTTACTCTAAGGCATGAGATATTGAAAAAAAAAGGAAGTCAAGTGTGTGTCACTTGTAAAGTAAAATGTAACACCCCAACCCCCACGTTCTTTGATTTGAGAGTTGAGCATAACCACCGTTCCTTTTGAGGGTGGACTTAACCAATTGGCGGGTCGGGCCGATGTTACTTTACAAGCAACAGACACTTGACTTTCTATTTTTCAATACCACATGCCTTAGAATAAATTCAGTAGTGCAATAAAATCAAGGCATTTAAAGGTAAAGAAAAATTCAACTTCTTTATTAAGAAAATACATAACTTTCTAATTCAAGAATAAACTATTACATTGTTTATCAAAAGAGATTCATAAAATCAAAATTAAAATCAATTTTCAGTTGAAGTCTTATTTCAAAATTGGGCAACATGCCCTTACATTAAAAAAGAAACTTTAGAAAAATAGAAACTTGCTAAAAAGCTATCCAAAATCTCATGATCTTCTTGATTTCAAATTCCTGAAAAATAAAAGGAAGGGGTGAGCACAAAGCTCAGTGGATCTTAATTAAACAACTATTTTTCAAACTCAACTCAATAGCACATCCATAATTCAAAAACTTGTATACATTAGGCGTTTCAAACAACCAATTGTTTAAAGTTGTAATTTAGACCAAAAGGGTTTTTGAAGCCC
>JAJIYU010008112.1:0-18343 GCA_030144865.1 Tinospora cordifolia | reverse complement strand
GAGTCGAAGATAGGGGTAGGAGTGGGAGGAGTGGGGGTGGGGGGGGCGGGAGTGGGGGTGGGGGGGGGGGGGGGGGGGGGGGGGGGGGGGGGGGGGGGGGGGGGGGGGGGGGGGGGGGGGTATTCTCTAGGAGACTGGATGAGGGGGTTGGCCCTCAATTTTGCAAAGTCTTTTGTAAGGGTGTTTCTCCTTGTATGGACACCTCGTCCAATCCCGCTATTTCTATATATTAATATAATATCCGTTTCTATTTCAAAAAAAAAAATGATTGAAAAGAATGAAAAAGGAAAAGAGACGATATTTAGGCTCCATAGAGAACATTCTATTGTCCAACTACTTAGATCCAAATTTGGAGACAATTTCCTCATATCCCAAAATTTGAAAAATGAAGAAGTTGGACTTTGAAGTATCCATTTGGACTTGATGTTCATACCAAAGTGTAGGAAACACAGGAAATGATTTATAAGCATATAATTTTCTAAATGCATTAACATAAAACACTTTGATGGCCACAAAAAACTTACAAAATTGAACAATTAGCTAAAAAGGACAAAGCAGTATGAGATCAACTTGGAAAAAACTCGTAAATATTAACATTTAACTCATATAATTAACTAACATTTATAATGAATAAATAGTATATTACAAAACTAAGTAATTGACTATTTACCAATAATCTCATTAAAACTTTTTTCCAAATAAATAACTAATAATTGACAAAAAACGTATCAAAAGTTATTTCTAGCTAGCTAGTAAAAAAGAAACAAAAATGTCTCAAATAATGACTAACTATATTCCGCTTGACATTAGAAAATGCCAGTGTTGTCAAGGCACCGCCTAAGCGTCCAAGCCCTCGCAACGCCTAAGGGCCTAGGCGCTGGGGGGGCTTCTCTGTAAATTTTATAGGAAGACTTTTAATTAATTAATTAATTTTTTAATTTTATTCTAAATCTAACAACTTCATGTTCAAACCTCTCCAAGTCAAACGACTCGAACCCCCTCCGACGATTATCTCGGAGACTCCGGCGATCATCTTCGACTCTCCGGCGAGCAACTCCGATGTCTTCTTTGATGAGCGACTCCGACGAGTCTATGCATTTCACTGTGCATCTCTCTTCCTTTCTCTCGGCTCTCTCCCTCTCCCTCTCTCTTTTTTTACATCTCTCCCTCTCTCTCTTTTTGCGTCCCTCCCTCTTTCTCTGTTCCCTTCCTCTCTATCTTTCTGCATCTTTCTTCACACTCTCTGCTTGTGTCTCTCTTCTCACTCTACGTATCTCCTCTCTCTACGTCTCTCCGCGAGAGAGAGAGAGAGAGAGAGCAATTAGCTCTTCCTTTTAGAATATTATGAATATGAAGTATGTGAACTTATGATGATCATGAGTTTATCATAATGTATTATCTAATATGTCATTATTTACAATTTTATAATTTATATATCATAAATTAATTAAATAAAAATTATAATAAATAAAATTTTAAAAAAATATTAAGCAATTCTTCAGGGAAATGGATGTGTGTATATATATATATTGAGTGAGAGACTAATAAATAAATAAATAAATAAATAATTCTTCAAGGACCTTTAAATAATTATTTCAAGGACCGCTTAGGCCCCGCCTAATCCTCACCTAGGCCTCGCCTCGCCTTATGGAGACTTATCCTCTTGAATCGCCTTACCCTCCTTGACAACACTGGAAAATGCAACAAACTAATTAAAGTATACACTATCAACCTTTAATAAGATGATTATTAACAGTTAACAAAGCGGGGGGCCCGGGGGGGGGGGGGGGGAAGATGCGATAGTCGTAGGCAAAATCTGTCCATTTTGATGATGCTTTTTGAAAAATATAAAAAAAGAAAACTCAAACTTCTCAATCATTGACAAAGGAGGCAAGGGAAAGACCATAGAAAAGTGCATTGGAGATCTTGATTTCTTGGAGGGTGGTAGTTAGTGGGATGAGGATCGGAGGAGGGAGAGATGGGGGAAAAAAAAAAGGAGAATTATGTCAATTGAATAGAGAAATGGAAAGGGGTGCTTGGATGAAGTCACAAATAAAATAGATAAAGGAGGGGGATGTTAATTCAAGACTATTCTATTGAATCCTGAGTGGAAGGTAGGTTGCAAATATTATTTCTGAGATGGAAGGGGAAATTGAGGAAAAAGATAAAATAGTGGAGAACATTGTAGGGCACTTCTCGGAGGTGTTTGGTACAAAACAAAATCAGGTTTGGGGTGTTGTAGGTTTAAATTGGTCTCCTATTGGCGAGGAGGAAAGTAGGAATTTGGAAGGGATGTTTTCAGAAGAAGAGGTTAGAATGGCTGTTTTTAAATGTGATAACAATTAGTCTCTTTGATGCGGACCCTCTAGGAATTATATCTTAAGAATCCTCATTTAAGGAAGTATGCTTACCCCAAGAAAGCTAAATTAGAATTGATGATCCACTTGAACCCTTGAATAACAAAGAAATAAGAACCCAAAGTGTTGAACGCCACAAGGTTGATCAATCTTTGATGAGTTTAGAAAAGTTCAATGAAGAACATAAGAGAAAGCTTCTTTCAAATCTGAAATTTTCAGATGAAATATTCAATTTACTAATTTGATGCCCTCCTCAAAGAGGAACAAGCCAATTTATACAGATCTTGGGTGTCCCTTTGAGAATTCAAGAAACACTTTCAAAGAGTCATAATAACGCTATGAGTATTGAAGAGACACTTAACAAAGGGTCACAAACTTATGAAAATTGAAGAGACACTTAACAAAAGGGTCACAATAACCCTATGAAATTTGAAGAGACACTTTATTGTATTTAGTTTTGACTACCTTGGGCTTGGATGACACTTTTAGCTCATTTTGATTTATTCAAGTCCGTATTAACATCTTGTTTGGGCCAAATGTCTTGAACTAGCCTAAGGAATGTTTCTTTAAGTCTTTTGGCATCAGCCCTTGTATTGGTCTATTTGAAACATGCAAAGCATCATCTTTGTCAACTTCATAATCTGCATCATTCCCCCTCTCCTCAAAAGGATTCGTCCTCGAATCATCACCTACATCAAAAGGAAAAAGATCAGTAAAATTGAATGTGGCACTAATATTATATTCACTTGGAAGATCTATTTTGTAGACATTGTCATTGATCATCTCAAAAACTTGGAAGGGGCCATCCCCTCGAGGATGCAACTTGGCCTTTTGTTGAGCTAGAAATTGCTTCTTTCGCATATGCACCCACACCCAGTCACCTGTTTCAAAAACAATTTGTCGTCTCCCTTTGTTTGCCTTTTGTGCGTATTGTTCATTCTTCTTCTCAATTTGTTGCTTGACACGCTCATGAAGCTTTTTAACCAATTCAACTTCTCCATCCTAACTTGCCCTTGCATCAATACGTAAAGGTATTAGATCCAAAGGAGTTAAAGGATTAAAACCATAAACTATTTCAAATGGAGAATATGTTGTAAAAGAATGCAAACTTCTATTATAGGAAAACTCAATGAAAAATAAACATTCTTCCCATTTTTTCAAGTTCTTTGGAATGACGGTCCTCAGCAGTTGAGTCAAAGTTCAATTGACGACCTCTGTTTGTTCGTCATTCTGGGTATAATAAGCAGTAGAAAATAGTAACTTAGTTCTAAGTTTTCCCCACAATACTTTCCAAAAGTAACTAATAAATTTTATATCTCTATATGAGACAATACTTTTAGGTCCATCATGAAGACGCACAACTTCTCGAAAGAACAAGTTAGCTATAAAAGTGGCATCACCTATTTTATGGCATGAAATGAAATGTATCATTTTAGAAAATCGGTCAGCTGCAACAAATATTGAGTCGTGACCTTTTCTATACCTTGGTAAACCCAAAATGAAATCCACCAATAGGTCAACCCATGGCTTATGTGGTACAGGCAGTGATGTATAAAGTTCATTCAGTAAGACCTTGGATTTAGCCTTTTTACAAGTGATACAACGATCACAAACACGTGCAACATCTCGTTTCATCCTAGGCCAAGAAAAATGTTCTTGTAAAACTACTAAAGTCTTTGTGACACTAAAGTGCCCCATTAATCCACCCCTATGAGATTCATTGACAAGCAATTCTCGTATAGAGCTTGCTAGTAGAGACAACTTGTTCTCTTTGAACAAATAACCATCAACTTTATAAAATTTTCCAAAAGCTCCCTTTTCATAAGCATGAAAAATATCACTTAATTCATGATCTTGAGCATACAATCCCTTAATATGCTCGAAACCTAATAAACGTGCATTCAAAGAAGTAAGAAGAGCATACCTTCGAGATAAAGCATCTGCTACTACATTCTTCTTACCTTGCTTGTATTTAACGACATACGAGAAGGTTTCAATAAATTTCAACCATCTTGTATGCCTTTTTTTTCAACTTACCTTGACCCTTCAGATGCTTCAAAGATTCATGATCTGTATGGACGACAAACTCTTTAGGCCAGAGATAATGTTGCCATGTCTCTAACGCCCTCACAAGTGCATAAAGCTCCTTGTCATAGGTCGGGTAATTCAACGCGACCCCTTTTAGCTTTTCACTGTAATATGCAATAGGTCGCCTTTCCTGCATCAAAACACCTATACCAATGCCTGAGGCATCACATTCAATCTCTAAAGTTTTATTGAAGTTAGGTAACGCTAACAAAGGTGTAGAACATAAATGTTCTTTAAGAACATTGATTGCATGATCTTGTTCCTTGCCCCAACAAAAGTTATTAATTTATTAATAACTTCAGTTAGTGGTGCAGTAAGTGTGCTAAAATCCTTTACAAAATGTCAATAAAAACTTGCTAACCCATGAAACCTCCTTACCTTAGTGACACTTTTCGATATTGATCACTCTTTTATTGCCTTTATCTTCTCTTCATCAACCCCAATACCCTTTGCACCTACAACAAAACCAAGAAAAACAACTTTGTCCGTGCAAAAAGTGCACTTTTTTAATATTAGCGTATAATCTTTTTTTTCGAAGAACATTAAGGACACATCTTAGATGACTCATATGTTCATTGAAATCTCTACTGTACACTAAAATGTCAACAAAATAAATCACAACAAACTTTCCAATAAAGGCATGCAAAATAGGATTCATTAATCCCATGAATGTGCTTGGAGCATTAGTGAGTCCAAATGACGTCACTAACCATTCATAAAGACCATATTTGATTTTGAATGCAGTTTTCCACTCATCTCCTTCCCTCATTCGAATTTGATGATATCCAGATTTCAAATCAATTTTGGTAAAAATAGTCGATCCATGTAACTCATCTAACATATCATCTAAGCAAGGAATAGGATGACAATACTTTATCGTAATATTATTCACAACTTTGCAATCAACACACATCCTCCAAGATCCATCCTTCTTAGGAACAAGAAGTACGGGAACTGCAGAAGGACTCAAGCTCTCTCGAACGTATCCTTTGCTCATGAGGTCTTCAACTTGCCTTTGAAGTTTCTTTGTCTCTTTCGGATTACTTCTATAGCTTGGACGATTTGGAATTAGGGCTCCTGGAATGAAATCGATCTGATGTTCTATACCTTTTAAAGGAGCTAATCCGTTAGGAACTTCCTTTGGGAACACATCTTCAAATTCTTGCAATCAGGAGATAGCAACACTCGGAGGAGAAGGATTAAGGTTGTTCGTTATTAAACAAAATTCTATGTACAAAAGTACAAATAAAGGTTGTTTTGTAAAATAAACAACCCTTACTCTACTCTCTTTTGCATAAAAGCTCACTCTTTTCTTTTTTTCTTCACTTTCTTTTTTTTTTTTTTTCATTTGCTTTTTCCTCTTTTTCTTTGGTTATTTTCTTCTGGTTCTCTTTTTTATTGCTCCCTCTCTTTTCCTTTTTTCCTCTCATTTTCTTTTTCTTTTCTCTCTGTTTTTCACTATAAGTTGTTTTTCCACTGTTGGTTTGGCTCTTATTTTTCAACTTCAATTGGTTTTCAAAAACTTGCTGAGCAGTTAAAGTTACAACAGTAATTTTATGATTATCTTTTACAAATGAGTATCTATTCCTAAATCCATCATGTATCACTTTTCGATCAAATTACCAAGGCCTCCCTAAAAAAATATGACCAGCATGCATAGGAACTACGTCACATAGTACCTCATCATGATATTTCTCAATTGAAAAAGAAACAAAAACTTGATTGTTGACTCATACTTCTCCACAATCGTTCAACTACTGCAACTTGTAGGATTTAGGGTGCTTAAGAAGATGCAAGTTGTGTGACTCCTCTCATCTATAATCATACTACATACCTTATTGTTTATAAGGCAGCGAGTATGAAATATATTCTCTCTTTGTTGCTTTGATTTGTCTACTTTGATTTGAGAATTTAAGACACGTCTCGTTACAAACGATTCACCTTCTGTTGGATATTGGATGTGATCTTCACTTGCATCCTCAATTGAAAGCAATGAATCTTCGTGCTCACTTTTTGTCCCCACTTCACCATCACCGTGCTGGATCGTTGCCCTTTTGTTTGGACATTGTGAAGCGATATGTTCAATTCCCAAACATTTAAAACATTTAATATCTCTATTTCTAGAGGGTTGAGAATTAGATTTACCTTGGTTTTTAAAGAAGCGTTGATGGTGCTTTAGGGTGTCTTCTTGGAATTAGATTTGTAATCTTTCTTCCAATTTGACCTCCAATAAGGACTAGAAGCCGCGGTAGACGTTGATGCTCACTTGTTTTTCAATCTCCTTTCTACTTTTATCGCATGTGCACCATGTCTTCTAGCTCAATATAATGGTAAAAATCCACGATATCAGCTATCTCCGGGTTTACCCCTTTTAGAAATCGAGCCATTGTTGCTTCTCGATCTTCTTCCACATTAGCCCTTATCATAACCATCTTCATATCTTTATGGTATTCTTCCACACTCTTTAAACTTTGTGCAAGGTTTTGTAGTCTTTGATAAAACTCCCTGTAATAATGACTAGGAACAAACCTTTTCCTTATTAAAGCTTTCATTTCTCTCCATGTTTTTATGGGTGGTTCTTGATTTCTCCTTCTGTTTGTGACTAGTTGATCCTACCATATGATTGCATAATCTATAAACTCAAATACTTCTAGTTTTACCTTTTTTACTTTTGAGTAATTGTGACAGTAAAAAATCAACTCAACTTTTTTCTGCTACTCCAAATTAGCTTCTGTGTCAATTCTGCCTTGGAAAGGCGGAATCTTCATCTTAATGTTCTCAAAATTCCTATCTACCCCATCTCTACCTCTAAGACGATTTTGTTGGAAACCCCTCCCATCCTAACTCCTCTAATGCCTATTTCTACTCAACTCAGCTTCAGATTCATAATCATCTTCACCCCCACTCATAACTTCTTCTTCATCATCTTCTTCAACATGTATAGGATGATGCCTTGCACGCCTTCTTGTATTATGATCTCCTTGAGGCCGTCCTAGTAAATTTTGAATCTCTACAGCTTGCATGTCTATTCTATCTCTAAAATCACCCAACATCACATTTAAGCGTTCAAATTGTTGTTACATGGCCCGTATCATCGATGCAAAATCTTGTGGTTCTTCCTTGTGAGATGATGATTCATTTGTTTTTGACATTTTTTTAACAACCTGCAAGAAAAATGTTAGTAAAAATAAACCTCTCACACTCTCAAGTATTTTCCCTCAAGAAAAATAATGTACTCCAAAGTCCAAACTAATTTTCACTTTTTTTTTTTTTGCCCTTTTCGAAGAAATGATTGCTCACACTCTTGTAGCTTTCTCCTGTAGCTCTTTAAGAAACTAATCAAACCCAAATAAGCATTAACTCAAACTTGTAGAGTTTATGTCAACACTTAGGATATAGAAAAAAAAAGGAGTGAATGAATTTCAAGGAAAATGGTTCAAAAGATAGAACAACAATTAGATGAAAGATCAAATAGTCAAGATGATAGTTTTTTAATATAAACATAGTCACTTTCATATCAATAACTTCATTTGCATAAGTAAATGCAATTAGCAAAAACTCTCTTTTTATTTTTCAGAAGTTATGATTTTCTTAACCCAATCTTTTTTTTTCTTTTGCAAAATCACAACCTTTTTTTTCAAATTTTTATTTGTATGCAAGAGTAATAATGAGAAGAAAAAAATTGAACAAGAAGGAACAAAGAATAAAAAGGCGAAAGAGGATGGCGAATGAAAGAAAACTGATGAACAAATTGAAACAAGAGAAGTATGAATTGAAATTTACAAAACAAAAAAAGATATAACCTGATCTTAGAACCAAAACTCTGATACCAACTGATGGGGACCCTCTAGGAATTAGATCCCAAGAACCCTCATTCAAAGAAGTATGCTCATCCCAAGAAAGCTAAAATCAGGTTTGATGATCCACTTAAACCCTTGAATAATAAAGAAACAAGGACGCAAAGTGTTGAAAGCCACAAGGTTGATCAATCCTTGATGAGTTTAGAAAAGTTTAATGATGAAGAACATAAGAGAAAGCTTCTCTCAAATCTGAAATTTTCAGATGAAATACTCAATTTACTGATTTGATGCCCTCTTCAAAGACGAGCAAGCCAATATATACAAATTTTGGGTGTCCCTTTGAGAATTCAAGAGACACTTTCAAAGAGTCACAATAACCTTATGAGTATTGAAGAGACACTTAACTAAGGGTCACAATAACCTTATGAAAATTAAAGAGACACTTAACAAAAGGGTTACAATAAACTTATGAAATTTGAAGAGACACTTTATTTTATTTAGTTTTGACTATCTTGGGCTTGGATAAGACTTACAACTCATTTTGATTTATTCAAGCTTGTATTAACATTTTGTTTGGGCCAAAGGTCTTGAACCAGTCCAAGTAATATTTCTTTAAGTCTTTTGGAATGGGCCCTTGTAATTGGTCCATTTGGAACATGCAAAGTATCATCTTTGTCAACTTCATAATTCGCATCACCCTTGGCCCTGATGGGTTTTCCATGATTTTTACCGAAAGAGTTCGGAGGTTGTGAAAGATGATGTAAAGATGATGATGGAGGAGTTTCATAGATCCGATGTGGTGAACAAAAGCATTAATGAGACATATTTGTTTGATTTCAAAAAAGAATGTTGTGAGGAGGTTTAAAGACTTGCGTCCTATTAGTAAACAAGATTATGCAAAATCATTGCAAAGGTGTTGGCAAATAGAGTTAAAGGGGTAATGGGGGGGGGGGGGGGGGTGAAATCAAATGACTTGTCCAAGGTCGACAAATCACTGACAAAGTTCTAGTGGAAGAATACAGGTTGAAGAGAAAGAAAGGTGTGGTGGTTAAAATCGACATTGAAAAAGCTTATGATAGAGGAGATTGAAATTTTCTTGATTATGCTTTAAAAAAGAAGGGATTTGGGGAAACTTGGAGGAGGTGGATTTGAGGTTGCTGGAAGTCAGTCACATATTCCATATTTATAAACGGTAGGCTTTAGAAGCATAATTGAAGCGATAAGGGGTCTAAGACAAGTAAACCCAATGTCCCCTTTCTTATTTACATTAGTGGTAGATGTATTGGGAGAATGTTGCACAAGGGTAGGGAGGTCGGCAAGATTAGGGGTTTTGTGGTTGGGAAGGAAAGAGTAGAAGTGTCACCTGCAATTTGTTAATGATACTCTTCCATTTTTGGATGGGGAGGATGGAAATATTGAGAACGCGTTCAGAGTAGTACAAAGCTTTTGTTGGGTGTCAAGAATGCGAGTTAACATGTCCAAAACATGCATGGTCAGGATATCTTCATGTTAACAAAGATTGCAATGAGGATTGGGTGTGATCAGGGGATGTGGCGATTAAAGTATTTAGTGATGTTTTTAGGAGTCAAGTCGGAGTCCCAAACATTTTGGGAGTCGGTGGGAACAAAGATTGCTAAGAGACTGGAGAGTTGGAAGAAAGTGTTTCTATCGAAAGGGGGAAGGCTTACATTGCTTAAATCACTATTGGATGCTTGGCTTACATATTATTTGTCAGTGTTTAAAATCCCTAGGAGAGGCCAAACAGATTGAGGACTTGACGAGGAATTTTTTGTGGGAGGGTTTGGAAGGAGGTTGCAGGGCTGATTTAGTGGAATGGAAGCAAGTGAAATTAAGGAGGGAATTAGGAGGCCTTGGAATTGAGAATATAATAGCTAAGAATAAAGCTCTGGCGGGGAAATGGTTATGAAGGTTTCCAGGGGAGCGAGATTAGTTGTGGGGGAGAGTGATTAGAAGCAGACATGGTTTGAATTCCAATGGAAGGGATGCGAGGATTTGGGGGAGAATAACTCATAGAAGTCCTTAAAAGTTTATCCATTCACTTTACCATTGTTACACTCCTCTAACTAGACTACGATTGGGAAGAGGTGATACAATTCGATTTTGGGAGGATGTGTGGTGGGGAATGGAGACGTTCTCAGTTATGTTCCCTAGATTTTGCGGACAATTTGAGGGTCATAACTGTGTAATATCATATTTTGTTGATCAGATGTTAGAATTGATGCTCGTAAAGTGGAACCTTCATCTGAGATCACCGGGTGGCTTGAGGTGTGAAGAGGAAGAAGTTGCTCTCTGAGCTTTACTGAGGGAATGCATGTTACTAGATATAATGGATGGAATTGTTTGGCTGAAAGAGACATCGGTTGCTTTCTCCTCTAAATCTTTCTTTATAGTCTTGATTGACAATCCTTTGATTTAGCCCTTATCATTGATGGAAGAGGTTTAGAAGGTGCCTATTCCTTCCAAATTGAAGTTTTTTGCGTGGGTGATGGCAAAAGAGAAAGTTAACGTAGGGGTAATGCTTCAAAAATGGCTTCTACATCATTATATCTCTCCATCTTGTTGGCATTTGTGTAAAAAAAAATGATAAGACAACTGCTCACTTGTTCTTTGAGTGCCCATTCTCTAGTCAAGTGTGAGCAAGATGGAGATGAAACTTTCCTATGTTCCATCAGGTAAACATTCAGGAGGCTTAGTTTAGTGTCTGTCCATAGCGAGAAGGCATTCCATCCAAATGAAGGGCTTATTGAATGGTGGCCAGTTTGGCAATAGTCTGATGCTTGTGGAAGTAAAGGAATGCTAGGCTTTTTGAGGACAGATTTCTACCTTCAAGTGCTCTTTGGGATGAATCTCAGTCTCTAGCCCCTTTTTGGATCAGCAATTGTTCTTTATTCTTGGGTCGCACCATGTCGGATTGCTTAGGGGGGGTGGGGAGATGTGTTGTAGGGGTTAGTGGAGAGGGTATTTGGGGAGGATTGATGTTCTTTATGTTCAGCAGGTGGTTTTTGGTTGGCGAGTGTCCCTTGTTTGTTCTTAAATTTTATTAACAAAATTTATGTTTCTTTTTTTAAAAAAAGTTTTTCTTGTTCTCCAGAAAAAAATGTTATTTGTATGTATATAATTTTTTTTTTTTTTTTGTTTTTTGGATACGAAGCATGGAGATGGATTATATTAGATGCGAGAATAGATCTAATACAACAGAAAGAGTAACAACAATTCTAAAGACCCCTATGGATAGAGAGTAAGATCTAACCCTCTTAACCACTCATTAAGGCTAAAGCCTTTATAAAATTAACAAATTTTCCACTGAGATTGTAATGAGATGGTGCAAATTGTCTAATACCTCTTGAGACCATGATGCGATGACTGATGACATATAAGTAATTTACCTTACCTGTGTTGCTGAAGATAGGTAGAGAAATCTGGAACATAACACCCCATTTCTCCCAAATCACCTTCACAAATAGGCAGTGGACAAGGATGTTGCTGACAGATTCCTTTTCATTTCTGCCCATGTGGGACTAAGGAGAAGGAGCCATGAAGATCCCATTGTTGAAGCATATCAACGATATTAACCCTCCCCAGGACAAAAAGCTTGTGATGACCCCTCTCCAAAAATCTTGAAGAGGCAAGTAGCTTGGGCTAGTACTCAGCACTAAGCATTAGTAATCCTATTAGAAACAACCTATTCAAAACATGTACAACATAATATTTAACCAACCAACACATCTGAACAAGTCCTCAAGGCACAACATTATCATATTAGTCGTAAGTCTCATATCGACTGTTTATCTTCAAACCCATAGTTTCACCGTACCCCCAAATTTGTGATAGATTTGTTGATCTATATATATGAATGTATACCCATTGCAATTTGTACCATAATACACAAGGTTGTAGCTATTATGTACTATTTAATTTACAACATAATCACATGATACTTGTACTTATGTATGTATGCATGTATATATTACATCATGAATCGTCATGCATGTATCTTCAAGGTTTGAAGTTATATATATGTTACGATTGAATAATGTATGTTTATTTTTGATCCGCAATTTTAATTCATGCATATGAATGTATTTCCCCTAACCATTCCCAAAGCATATAATAAACAAGAAAATAAATTATACCTTTGATCATTAACTTTCTCTCGGAATAATTTTTGAGATCTTTGCAAGTGACTTCTCAGTACTCCTTGTTCTCCTTTAATGATTCTAGAGTTTTGGGAAGTTTAGAATGTTATAGAATAAAATGAAGCAAGGTCTATGCAAAGCAACTTAACATAGTTTCCTTGTTATATTAAAATAGTTTACTATTATCTTATCTATAATTTATTTTGTTTTGGGCCCCACCTTTTTCAACTTTTATATTTTCTATTTTGGGACTTCATAAAGACAGCTGAAAGTTACCTTAACCAGCAGTGCTGGGGCTTTCCCGATTATGGTATGAATAAAATGGAAAAGAGAGATGGTGGGACAATGGGTAAGATGATCCTTTAAGTGATAAGTTTTTGCAATCAGAATTGTCAAAAGTGGTACTAAGTTAAAGTTGTTCTCAATTAATACGATGTAATATTTTGGTAGTTCACGTGTTAGTATTATATTATGTCTGTTAGGGATCAGAGGGAGATGAATTTGGAGAAATTAATTTCAAATATTTGCGAGATAATTTGTTGAATACGATTTCTTATAAAATTGTTTTTTAACACCTCTTGCATCACTTTTCCAGAGTATGTTTCGCAGAGAGATGATTTAAGTAAGTTTTTTAAGATGACTTTCGGTTTTGACCATGATGACTCTCATAGCGGAAAGAAACTGATGTTAAAAGAAAGTTTTCTTCAACATATGATATGGATTGTTGCACATGATCTCATATGTGCAGATTTACAATTATTTTTAAATTTCTGTTGTCTTGTATCTAGTGAACTTTCCTGGGATAACTTGTATTTTGTGAGCAATCTTACAAAATTAGATGATTGATAGTCATTGAGCACAAATAAATAAATAAACAAAAAAGAAGCCTTTTGATTTCTTCTTCATTTTGAGGTTTTAATGCTTTTGACACTCATCTGTCATGGCGTTGCACTTTTACAATTTGATTCTGATGTTCTATTCACAAAATTCATTTCAATTTTATTGTATGTGAAGATTTCTGTAGATTACCATCAGCAACATATTTCTTGCAATTTAGTTCCATCGTTTCTGCTTTTTATACATTGATCTGTTTGTTATTTTGTATTAACAGGACATGATGAGCAGACTGCCGCAATCATTGATGGTAAGCTAATCGCAGAAGAAATAAAATCAGGAATTGCTGATGAAGTAGGCAGAATGAAGAACAGTATTAATAAGGTTCCTGGCTTAGCTGTAATTTTGGTGGGTCAAAGACAGGATTCTCGGACTTATGTCCGCAATAAAGTAAAAGCTTGTGAAGAAGTGGGGATCATGTCTCTTGTTGAAGAATTGCCTGATGACTGTTCAGAAGAGGATGTGCTTGGTTCTGTATTAAAGTTCAATGACGATCCATCAATTCATGGTATTCTTGTGCAACTTCCTCTACCCCAAGTAATTTCTAAAACTGTGCTATAACTTCAAGGGTCTGTTTCTTGTTCTTGAATCATTTTGCATGGCTCATGAAGCCATGGAGGATTTGGATGTCACTTGTCTGTAGGGCCATAATCCTAAACTTTTTTATAGACTGTTGAATTATACTGCCATGCTTAGGTTTGTTAGATGTAGAATTTCAGCCAAATGTTATGAATATTTGTTTCTCAATGCTTACCCCAGCAACCTCGATCCTGATCTACCTGCAACTTGCATGTGTCGTGATACAATGAAGAGTCACCATCGGGCCAGCCCCAAATTGATGGAAGATAGCTTCTTGTCTCTAATTGTACAAACTTTTCTGAGCCCATTGGTGTGTATTTGTAGACCTATGGGCCGTGTGGAACTTCTCATGTAAGATGCAGGTTGACTGGAAACTCAAATGGATTTTTGATGACAGAATCCTTTACTGGTATTCTTCCCATAGCTATAGATGACTAACTGAAATAGTGGGACCAGCATATGGATGAGGAGAAGATTTTAAATGCTGTGAGCCTAGAAAAAGACGTTGACGGATTCCACCCCTTGAACATGGGAAATCTTGCCATGAGCGGAAGGAAGCCCCTTTTCATTCCGTGCACCCCAAAGGCTTGTATTGAGCTTCTGCTTCAATCTGGTACAGAAATCATGGGCAAGAAAGCTGTGGTGATTGGAAGGAGCAATATTGCTGGATTGCCTACTTCCTTACTATTACAGGTATGGATCTCTCTTTCTTTTGTTTGTTCTGTTGCAATTATGTTAAAATGAAGAGAGACATGCCAAATGCTTCACTGAAATAATTTTGTGCAACTATATGCTGCCTGTGTTGAGCAGAGGCACCATGCTACTGTCAGTGTTGTGCATGCCTTCACTACAAACCCAGAAGAGATCACCCGTGAAGCCGACATTGTTGTATCAGCTGCAGGAGTGGCCAACCTAGTCCGTGGCCATTGGCTGAAGCCTGGTGCAGTTGTGATCGATGTGGGAACAAATCCAGTTGAGGTGAAAACTGAAGCTCTCTCTGTGTATATTTTTTACACCTTGTTGGTAGACACAAGTTTCTTTCAAATCATTTGCTATTTTGCTCCTCCGTTAGTAATATGCTTGAAATAGGATAAAAAGCTATGGCCTATAGGTTGGATTTTTAATTTGTTGTTAACATTTTAAATAAATTCGTGGTTTGCATTGAATGTAGTGATGTAACATACGAAATATATAAATGCAGGATGTTGATAGCGAGTATGGTTATAGACTCGTAGGAGATGTTTGTTTTGAAGAAGCAGTTAAGGTGGCGTCGGCTATAACACCTGTCCCTGGAGGAGTAGGACCAATGACAATAGCGATGCTCCTTTCCAACACACTGGACTCCACGAAGAAGGCAGATGGATTCATTGGCTGTTTATAGTACGAAGCATGCCCAGATGTGACATGTTTAGCTTCTTTCCGGACGGTCTTCAACAGGGTTACAACTTTTTATCTTTTCAATTTTTTTTTATGTCTGAGGAGGAACATTAATTAAGGTTGTAGTGAAGTTCTTGAGGTACTGAAGCTTGCATGTGGGCCATGCTTTATCTTTCGTAATTTTAATTAGATATATCTATTGTTGAAGTTCTTCAGGGTTGATGGTATTTGACAGTGCCTATGACTTAACAAATATTGTGGCTCTCTGACTACTCCTCCGGTGGGTTAGACTGTGTTGTGAAATAGGTTTATATATCAAGTTGAGTTGGTGTATTTGAGGTTAAAATGCAACTCAACGGAAACAATTCTAGTTATAATAATAATTATTATTATTGTTGCCTTAACCGGAACTAAGCAAGAAAACTAATAATTTGGCGAATCATTCTATTTATGGCCTAAAGACTCACAATCGGTAAATTTCACATACGAATTCAATAATAGTAATCTGAGTTAAACATAGTGTCGAACAAAACTAAAACCAATCAAAATCCAACTACATGGATCGTTTATTCATCCACTATATCATAAAATATCAAATATAAATTTAAGAGAATTGTAAAAAAAAAAAAAAAATTAAGTATTAGCTCAAGCGAGTTTCATCAAATCAATCCAACATCCAAACTTATTATTCGGTTGGAGTACAAACTTTTTGGGCCTTTGCAATTGCTTCAATAGTATTTAAAGGAAATTATAAGAGATATTAAAAAAATTTAACTTAATATAATTATGCATATCTTTTTTTTACTTAATTACATGTATATCATATATTATTAATTATTGTTAAAAATATCAAAATATATAGAGTGATGTTCTTCATTTCGTTTCACTGTACAATTTATTCGCAGCTCGCCGCTACCTTCTTCTTCTATTTCGTATATAATTATTTTTATTTTTTTTATACAAAAATGTGCTTTTCCCTAGTATTTATAGTCATGAGTGAAACAAACCATTAAATTGTATTCCATATCTCTTTTAATAATCAAATATTATACGCACACCCACACACAATTAGTACATGAATTTAATTCAATATCGTCTTTATACAAGAAAAGTACAATTGATCTACTTTGTGACAATTTAAAATCAAGTCTTAAATGAGTTATTTAAAAACTTAAAACATTTTACACATTTTAACACTTTATATTATTTTCATGTTCCAAAGAATTTTTATTTTAAAAATACAACCTCAAATAATAAATATAAAAACTTTTTGAATCCAACATGCTGAACAAATTTATCCCTAAAGAAGAAAAAAGAGATGGTTCTCTTTTGAACAAAACTTGCACCCCAACCCAGTGACCGACACCCATTGATTGCTCCAACGCCAGGACTGAAAGTTACGGTGCAGTCACCTCAGAAACAGAATGACCATTGCACAAAATCTTTTACAGGAAAAGAGAAGGGTATCTGAAGAAATGACTCCCAACTTATGAATTAGTTTCTTTTTTCTTTGTTTTTGTCAGTATTGTCTTGAAATCAAAATAATAATTTTAACCTGTCAGTCGAATACAGAAGAAATGTGCAAGTGAAATAAACAGTAACCACTCCAAGAAAATTAAGCATCTTGTAATTGTTGAAGAGTATATAGAATAAAAGAAATGTAAATCACAATGACAATACAAATATTTTGAATCTGACATAAATAATGAGGGCCATCTTGGCATTCAAACTGGAATATGTTTTAACTCATGTTTCTTCATCAATGACCAAAGGCCCAGTTGGATCTGCCACTGGAGGAATAGCGTCCACTTTGTAATGCAAATTCTGTTACAGAAAGGTAAACACTAAAGCGGATCAACAAAGCAATATACCATTCTTAAACAACTATGAACCTTTTTGCATTCGCAGATCTTAACTTTACATCCATTAATCATTTGGTTTACGTAAAAATGCTGTCATAGTGTCATGATTATTAAAAAATGTACAACTACCAGCCGCAGCTAGTTTCTTGAAAGGTTGATTTCGGCTGTTGCTGAGTGAGAAACTTAGCACTAGCAGTTAACAACAGAAAAGGAGACCCCACAAGGACACTAATCGATGGCCTATACACTCTACTAGTCATGAGCTTGCAGGAAAAAAGACAAAAGATTTTAAAAAAAAAAAAAAAAAAGCCATGGTGGACTCTACATTGGCATTATTCAACCTTTTAGGGGATCGAAGTACAGTACTATTATTCTTTATGCTCAAAATTCAGCAGTTGAAAAAAAATGTTAATTAAGCAGAGTTTCTGTTTGTCTATCTCTGTCCACCAAGAACCATAACATCCCGCAAAACCTCTGGCCTTTGAATCCATTATGTTTTTTCCAATACCAACACGAGTCTTAGCAATATATTGTGATAAACAGTTTAGTCAAGCATAGAAGTAACTAATTGATTATTAAGCCATCACCTTTTTAAAAAAGGTCGAGTATGAATTATCCCAAATAAGCTTGTAGGAGCCTGCCATGCATGTGCAGAAGTTCCCCTGCAAGGATATTGCAGGTTAGACCATTGTCCTATGAAGAAAATATCAAAAATCAGAGGTCAATCAACAAAAGCATAACTCACTTGATTAGATTCATACCGCCGATATGGTAAGATCATCTGAAGCATCACAAACCACACTCCAATCAAGACATAAGAAAACATCAAAATTGGGATGATAAAAAAGATATTACTAGTCACAACATTTAAGCCATTGAAAGAAGAATTAAACAAGAAAAGCCTTATTTGAAAGAAAATGACACTTTGAAAACAAAAAACATCATTATACACTGCTTTCACAATTAAAATAGTAGAAGTGGACATAAGACTGCTTACCGTTCTCTCTCCAGATGGACTAGTGTGCTCCACACTAAAACCAATATCCTGTCCATGATTTAAGGTATAATCTTAAAGATGCACAAATCATGACAACAAAAATCATGTGGAATGTACAAAGAAATGATCTCCCTTGCGAACTCCCTATCTCCTACTCATGCATTTGAGTAGTAACAAGATACAATATTAACATTTACAAAGACAACATAAAAGAGATGAATAGTTAGCATGA
>JAJIYU010008111.1:0-18338 GCA_030144865.1 Tinospora cordifolia | reverse complement strand
GGCTGATTGGCATGACTTGGAATGAATTGTGAAATTAAAGAAGATTAAAGGATGATTAAGAACACACGTACTGGTGCGATGGACGAGCCAACGGCGCATCGTGAGTCTTCTTGCGATGGACTAGCCTTAAGCGCATCGTAGGTACCCCCACTGAAGAGCTGTCTGTGACAGCTGATATGGTCTTCAAAAGCTGGTAATAGCTGTAGAGCGTTACCCCTTCCTTAGGCTGTGGTCCCCACGTATGGCTGTATAGCGTACCCGAATTCGCTCCCGGATCACAGGGGCTTACCGAGAGGGTTATGAACTCTTCCGGTCTTAGGTTGTAATAAAACAAATAAATGTGTGAAACGCCTAATGTAATGAAAGTGTTTGCATGTTTGGTTTTCTGGTTTAAATAATGCTAGCAATGTATAGGTATGATCCATTGGGCTCTCGAGCTCACCCCCTTTCTTTTTCAGGTGATTTTTGAGATAGCACGAGTCGACGGACATCGCGGAGCACTCAGTTGTTTTGAAACCTCGCCGAAGAGGTTGATAGTTTTTGTTGTGCATTTTTGTTTTTTTTTTTTTGTATTTGACTAAACTGGGTATGTACCCCTTTTCTTTCCTTTTGCTCTAGACATTTTACATGTGACTGAATGTTTGGGGATTATTTTGGAGGTTTTCAAATTGTCTTAAATTTTAACTCCATGTTTTCATTTCATTTGAAATTGCACTTATCCATTTTATTTATTTAGACGTTTATTTCAAAAAAAAAATTGTGCCTATTTAAATGGATTTATTATTACCTAAAAGATTGAAAGAAAGAGAAATAGAATCTGAGACAAATGATTACAGTAGCGCTCCAGCTCTCCGCAGACGATGCGGCGGCAGCTTCCCAGTCGAATGGGCCCACATTCTCTGTTGAGCGCGGCCTGAGGAAACCCGCGGGAGGGCCAGGGTGTTACAAAGCTGGTATCAGAGCCCAGATAGTAGAATTACTGGGTTGAAATTTACACTGAATGAATTTGATTCTAACAGAATAGAACTTTTCACAGAAACAAAAATTTCACCGGATTTGATTTTCATTGGAAAAGAATTTCTACTGGATTTGACTTTCGAAAAGTGGATAAAATGATTAGAATCCATCTACTAGGCGGATAGAAGTCTAGCAAAGATTTAGGTGATGTCAGCCTACTCGAGTTGCTGGTCACAGTCGGACGAGAATACTGTAGTGGCCCTGTAGGTTGAGCTCTACTTCGGTAGTGGCCTTACAGGTTGAGCTTTATTCAGGAAAGGTCCAAAACTCGGGAGCGATTGCATCACATAAAAGTAAGATTGAGTTTGAACTTAGTGATTCAATAGATGAATCAGTCAGCCAAGTATTGAGACCATAGGTCTAGTTAGAGATTGGGTGTTGCCAAGGAGGCACAGTGGATCATAAGAGTAAATAAAAGCTTTTAGGACATAAGCTAGAGACTGATAATGTGAAATGAACACTTGATTGGTCAGGACACGAGATCGGGATGATCCTATATCCTTGATCTCTATGTGGTATGAGACGCATAGGGATTTTGGGGTATGGAGGGATCCTAGACTCGGAGATTGACGGACCATGTATGGTGAGTGATCAATTCTTGGGCAGAACTTGTACGCACTGTATTCTACAAGTATAGGACGGTCGCGTATGATGGGTCTTGCGTCAGCCTTAAGGAGCGAAACACTTGCAAAATTGTAATGGGCACTGAACGGACTCTTTGGAAGAACTTGCACGCACTATATTCTATTGGTATGGGATGATCGCGTACGGTGGGTCTTGTATCATCCTTAGAGACCTGGATTTGGCGAAATTATATTAGCCGTAATGGAACTGTTTGGTTCTATTATGCCAGCGTGCATTGTTTGATTGGTTGTTGTGTGCTTGCATGATATATATGTAGTATGATTATTTTGAGTATTGATACACAAATTCCTGTACCTAGAAACAAACGTATTGTTATTAACTTAGAAGCATAAACCCCTAGGCTACTGAAATAAATTGAAAACTTAGAGACTTGAATTTATAGTCATAGTAGCTCGATGACGTGAAGGGTATTGATGGATATTGAAAAATCATCTGCTTTAATAAATCAAATTATTGCATACTAAAATAAATCTTTGGCTTGTAGATAATGCCGAGAGGTCGAGGTAGACCGAGGAGAGGTTTGGCCAAAGGCAGGGATGGAGCCGAGACGAGGCATAGTGATGAGGGTACTCCTGTGACACCGACACCGGTAATGGTTACACTGACGCCAGAGGCCATCACCGAGATGATGCAGAGGGCAATGGAGCAGGCTATGAGGACCTAGCAACCATCAGCATCACCACAGCCACAAGTGATGCTGATGGTACAGCCACCGGTACAGCCACAGGTGCAGCCATAGTTATCGACAGAGCCACCGGCACAGGCTCAACCTCAGGTCCATCAGGTGTCCACTTCCACAGAGGCAGTACCACAAAATAGACCCGGGAGCAGAAGGACCTATAGGTCGAGTTCTAGAAGCTACGTCCTAGTATTTTTGAGGGGACTGGTGATTATATGGTAGCCGATAGGTGGTTCACAGAGATGAATAAGCACTTGGACGCTATGGGGGCTTATGGGGCCGGGAGAGTAGCACTGGCAATGCATCAATTGGTAGGGCCAGCCTACTATTGGTGGGAGATGATTGTGAACGACCCCACCATTGATCAGACAGTCATGACTTGGGAGGAATTCAAGACAAGGTTCTATAGTAAGTTTTTCTCTACTGTAAGAAAGAGACAGCTGCAATCAGAGTTTGTCAACCTAAAGCAGAGGATTATGACAATCACAGAGTATGAGCAGAGATTTACAGAGTTTGCAAGATTTGCTCCTGCTTTGGTCATGGATGAGCAGTCCAAGACAAATTGTTTCATTGAGGGTTTGAAAGTGGAGATAAGAGAGATCTTGGCACCGCTTAAGTTGACAACCTTTATGGATGTTGTGGAGAGGGTGCAAATCTTGGAGAAAGACCTAGAGTTTGAGCAGGCATTGAAGGTTAAGAAGAGGACTAGGTCAGAGAAGGCTGCGAGACCTTCATAGAAGAGGCCGAGCAAACAGGAGGGGCCTCAGTGACAGCCACAGGCACAACAGGCTCGACCCGACCATGCTAGAGACTATCAGACAGATCAGGCTAGAAAGCTAAGGTTGTGTTATACATGCAAACAACAAGGGCACATTTCAAAGTATTGTCCTACCAGAGCACAGGCTCCTGCACCCCAGCAGCAGCAACAGACCTGTGGACAGGGTAATCGCCCTCAGCAGAGGCAGCATACACAACCACAACCACCATAGAGAATCCAAACCAATCTGTATGTTGTAGACGCCCAGACAAATCCCACTCCATCGGTGGAAGGTACATTTCTCTTGTTTGGCATTGTTGTCCAAGTCTTGTTTGATTCGGGTGCCACTAGATCCTTTATTTCTGAGAACTTAGTAGATAGGTTACAATTGGTAACAAGTCCATTGCCAGTGACATTAGATGTGGCCACACCCATAGGGACTAGTATAAGTTCGAGGAAATACTATAGATGTGACCTTAGGTTTGGAAATAAGCTAATTTCAGCTGATCTCTGTACACTCTATTTTCATGGATATGACGTGATATTGGGTATGGATTGGCTAACCCAATATCAAGCACAGATCGATTGTCAGAGACAAAGAGTGACGGTGAGGCTACCATCTGGTGAGGTGTTGAAGATAGATGGGGATATGCAGAGATTGCCAAGGAGTCCTACGTTAGCCATGCTATATTCTATAAAATAGAAAGAAGACTTCAGGCAATTATTAGAAGAGGATACCAAAAAGTCTAGGGAAATACAGGATATACCTGTAGTGAGAGAATATGCGGATGTGTTCCCTGATGATCTACCAGGACTCGCACCACACAGGCAGTTGGAGTTCAAGATCGAGTTGCATCCAGGCACCGACCCCATAGCCATTCCACCCTACAGAATGGCACTGGTAGAGCTAATTGAGCTGAAGACCCAATTAAATGAGCTCCACGAGAAGGGATTTATTAGACCTAGCTAGTCACCATGGGGAGCTCCAGTACTGTTTGTGAAGAAAAAGGATGGATCCTTGAGATTGTGTGTAGACTACCGGAGGTTAAACCAAGTAACGATAAAGAACAAATACCCGTTGCCTAGAATAGAGGACCTGTTTGATCAGTTGAGGGGAGCCACTCATTTCTCCAAGATTGATCTACGGTCATGGTATCACCAGCTAAGGATTAGAGAGTCTGACATATACAAAACAGCTTTCAGAACTTGATATGGGCACTTCGAGTTCACTGTGATGTCGTTTGGTTTGACCAACGCGCCGGCTGGATTTATGGATCTAATGAACAGAGTCTTCAGATAGTACTTAGATCGATTTTTTGTAGTATTTGTGGATGACATTTTTCTCTACTCTAGATCAAAGGCTGAGCACATTGAGCATTTGCATATTGTTTTGGAAGTGTTGAGAAGAAATGAATTGTATGCCAAGCTCAACAAGTGTGAATTTTGGATGAAAAGGGTCAAGTTCCTTGGCCATGTGGTTTCAGCAGAAGGAATATCAGTAGACCCTGAGAAAGTAGAGGCGGTATCAAACTGGAAGCAACCTATGACGATCACAGAAATCAGAAGCTTCTTAGGTTTGGCTGGATACTACCGCCAGTTCATCCAAGATTTCTCAAAATTGGCGGGGCCAATGACCAAGTTAACCAAAAAGGGAGAGAAATTCATTTGGAATGATAAGTGCGAACAAGCATTCCAAGAATTGAAGAAAAGGTTGACTTCAGCACCCGTTCTAGTCACGCCTACTCATGGAGTGAGGTACACTCTATGCATCGATGCTTCGTTGATTGGATTAGGTGTGGTGTTGATGCAAGAGGGAAAGGTAGTAGCGTATGTTTCAAGGCAATTGAAGACTCACGAATGGAACTACCCTACCCATGATCTAGAATTGGGAGCAATTGTCTTTGCACTAAAGATCTGGAGACACTACCTTTATGGGGAGAAGTTTGATCTATTCTCGGATCATAAGAGCTTGAAATATGTTTATACACAGAAAGAATTAAATCTAAGGCAGAGAAGGTGGATAGAATTTTTGAAAGACTATGATTTTCAGCTGCACTACCATCCCGGCAAGGCCAATGTGGTGGCCGACGCACTCAGTAGAAAAATTAGCAAGAAGGATGAGGATAGAGGATAGATGTACCAGCTAATCAGTGAATATAACTTGGGTATTACATCAGATAAAAACGGGCATGCTTGTATGTTATGACTTGCCAACCGGACCTACTACATCAGATTAGGGACGAATAGAAAGGTGACAAGTGGATCGTTGATCTCACAGAGGGTGTTAGGTAAGGCAAGCATACAGACTTCAGAATTGATGCAGAGGGTATACTGAGATTGGGGAACAGATTTTTTGCGTCGAGCAATGGACAATGCAAAAGAACCATCTTGGATGAGGCTCATCAGACTAAGTATACGATGCATCCAAGTTGTGACAAGATGTACCAGAACCTCAAGAAGACTTACTGGTGGAGAGGCATGAAAAGGGACATAGCCCAGTATGTCTCTAGATGTCTAACATGTCAACAAGTGAAGGCAGAGCACAGGAAACCCTCAAGGATGTTGCAACCGCTTCCAATACCAGAATGGAAGTGGGATAACATCACAATAGATTTTGTTAGTGGCCTGCCGAGGAGTCGGAAAGGGGAAGATACCGTATGGGTAATTGTGGATCGCTTGAAGAAGGTAGCTCACTTTCTACCCATTCGATCTACAGATCCCGTCGGGAAACTTGGAGAGTTATATGTCAAGGAAATTGAAAGACTCCATGGTGTTCCCAAGACCATCGTGTCTGACAGAGATTCGAGGTTCACTTCTCAGTTCTGGCAGAGTTTGCAGAAAGAGCTAGGAAGCAGACTCACCATGAGCACTGCGTTCCATCCTCAAACAGATGGGCAGTCTGAGAGGGTCATTTAGATATTAGAAGATATGCTAAGAGCGTGTGTCCTTGCTTTCAAGGGCAACTGGAGCAAGTACCTACATTTGGCAGAGTTCGCCTACAATAATAGTTATCAAGCAAGCATACGAATGGCTCCATATGAAGCGCTCTATGGCAGACCCTGCAAATCGCGTCTTGTTGGGCAAACTTCGAGGATCAGGTCCTCACAGGACCAGAACTGGTAGAAGAAATGAACACTCAAGTAAAGAAGATTCAGAAGAGGCTAGTGACAGCTCAGATTAGGCAGAAAAGCTATGCGGACAAGAGAAGAAGACCTCTGGAATTTCAACCGGGTGATAGAGTTTTCCTGAAGATTCATCCACAGATAGGGATAAGATGGTTTGGAATCAAAGGGAAGCTAGCACCGAGGTTTATCGGTCCATTCGAGATACTCAAGCGGGTTGGTGAGTGCGCCTATGAGCTGGACTTGTCGAATTGTATGTCCTCGATCCATAAAGTATTCCATGTGTCGATGCTGCGGAATTACGAGCTAGACCCATCACATGTCATACACTGGGAGGAGGTCATACTTCAAGATAATGCAACTTACGAAGAACCAACAGTCAGAATACTAGACCGTAAGGTGCAGAGTCTCAGGACCAAGGACATTCCTTTGGACCAAGGTGCAGAGTCTCAGGACCGTAAGGTGCAGAGTCTCAGGACCAAGGTGTTGTGGAGACATCATGATTTGGAAGAGGCGACCTGGGAGTTGGAGAGCGAGATGCGGACTAAATACCCAACCCTCTTCACTAGGAACACCTTACAGGAGAGCATCATACAGGCATTTGTACTTTGAAATTTCGAGGACGAAATTCTTTTAAAGAGGGTCGATTGTAATAGCCCAATTTTTTTTTTGTAACGCGAGCATGTCGCAACAAAATATATATATATATATATATATTTGAGATATATGTAAATATCCATCATGAATACCATGAAGTTAATAGAATGAAAAAAAAATCTTTATTGTCTAAGTATGCTTATATATATGATGGGCAAAGGTCTCATGTCTTGGTCACACTTGCAAAGCCTACAAAAAAAAAGGAGAGCTTTTCTTTTCAATTGTTTTTCTTCACTCACGATCTAGATTTGGAAAAAAAAACCAGATTTTTTGAATTTGGGATTCTTGGAACAAAAATCCAGATTTCTGGGTTGAGTTCACGTTTGTGATTGTTCATTCGTGTTTGTGTTTGATTTGGATCGAAAACCTGTTACATACACATCAGATTTGAAGCACACACGCCGGATCTAAAGCAATAACACCAGATCTGCCATTGTCACCACTTGTACGAGCCCCAACCATCACGATCTGGTTTGGATCTACACAAATCAGCCAAGATTTGGTTTTGTTTCAAGCTCAATGCTGCTGGATTTGGGTTGAGGGCCATAGATTCGAGTTGCAGTGTGTTGGATCTGCAATAAACCAACCACAAAACGTTCCAAGCTTGCTGGGTTTGCTGGCTGTCTGTGGTGCATCCTTGTGGTTTAGCTGGTGAGTTGCTGCTGCATCAAGTCCGTCACCCTCTATTTCATGCTCACAAACCCACAAAGTTGTTGCGTCTTCATCGACTGCAAAGAGGAACGAGATAACATTGCTGATGCATTTCATAGGAAGAAGAGCAAGGATTTGAGCTAAAGAAAACAATCTACTACTGTTGTTTGCCGTGAAGAACAGAGCTGCAACCTCTATTTTCATTTATTGCTCATCGTGGAAGAAGAGGAACAGAGCTACAAAGCTCTGTTTTCGCTACTGCTGGTGCGTTCCTACGCCACAAAGAAGACGATCTGCTGCAGTTGGACGAACAAACGAAGAAGAACTGCGTGTGCATCTACTGTTCATGTTGGTGCATTGCTGCTGCTCACCACTTTCCTGGTTAGCAAAGAAAAAAAATTCAGATCTACTTGCTGCTCATGCTATACGTGCTTACAAACCCGTGTTGGTGACTTTTGTTCTGCATTCCCAAGCTGCCGTCCGCCACTTACAGTTGTTGTTCGTTCGAGGTTAGCAAAGAAGAAGAGACCGAACTTGCTAAAGGTAGCTCTGTGCGTAGCTACCATTTGATCTGAGCTGTAGAGACGTGCAGAACGCCTCAGCTCGTGGTGCAGCTGCTGGTGCGTCTTTATTTTTCCAACTGCTGGTGCGTCCTTGTTGTTTGCTGGTGCGTGATTTGGTGGTCCAACTTCTTGCAATCCATGGTGAAGAAGCAAGCTGCAGTCTATGTTTAGTGTTGCTATCCACCATCTTTGACGCTCCAGCTAGTGATTGCATCTGTTGGTTTGTGCTTCGCGAAGAAATTACAAATCTAAAGGTCGCGCAAGTCACGCGCAAGGAAAAGATTGCCAGTGGTAAAATTTTAATTTCAACATTCGTACATTTTTATATTCATAGTTTTGATTTCCAAATTTTGATGGCAAAAAATTTATTGATTGCATAATTTCTGTGATTTTGGATGTGCGAAATGAAGTTAGGAAATCTAAGCCTTCAGTTGAAATATTATTTTGATGCATATGGATTTCGAATAGATGGTTGAGATATGATTTTGTAGATTTAATTCTAATTTAATTGGGAGTGAATATACATGGTAGAAGAAGTATAATATATATATTCCTAGAATTCTAAATTTATGAAAGCTGAAAATTTCCTGAAAAATGAATGCGAAGGATGCGACACGAAGGCTTAGAAAGTTTCACATGACAAATGATATTTTTAGAGATTAGCGCAGATTTTAGATTGAGAAGTCTTATTTTGTTCGTAATATAGTTATTTTTAATACGAATGCAAAAATAAGAAGTTAAATATGTCCTATGGAAGTAGAAATTATTTACTTGAAGTTTGAAGGAAACTTTAAGGGATTTCTAGATGTTGAAGATCTAATTCATCTACAGTGAAGTAAAAATAGGAAATTTTGGGTGAATAGGAGGAACTTGAAAATTAATTAATTATTTATCTTGATTTTTATTTTAGATCAAAATTGTTGAGGTGACGCGGAGGCGCAAGCAACTCCAAAAAAAATTAATGTGGGTGTGATTATCATTCTCCCTAGCCTTATTTAGATTTTGAATGCAAAACATGATGTGTGTTTACATTTAATGTAACTAGAAGCATGCTAGGATCTTAGTGAATTTTTGTTTGGAATGATGTATGTGAATCCATAATGACTGGTTATATTGCTTTAGTATTTTGCATAGTTAGTTCCGTTGAAGCGTTTTTCTTGAATGTTCAAGCATGCGAACTTCTTCATTTGAAAATTTATTTTACGTTGATGGCTGATTGGCATGACTTGGAATGAATTGTGAAATTAAAGAAGATTAAAAGATGATTAAGAACACACGTACTGGTGCGATGGACGAGCCAACGGCGCATCGTGAGTCTTCTTGCGATGGACTAACCTTAAGCGCATCGTAGGTACCCCCACTAGAGAGCTGTCTGTGATAGCTGATATGGTCTTCGAAAGCTGGTAATGGTTGTAGAGCGTTACCCCTTCCTTAGGTTGTGGTCCCCACGGTATGGCTGTATAGCGTACCCGGATTCGCTCCCGGATCACAGGGGCTTACCGAGAGGGTTATGAATTCTTCCGGTCTTAGGTTATAACAAAACAAATAAATGTGTGAAACGCCTAATATAATGAAAGTGTTTGCATATTTGGTTTTCTGGTTTAAATAATGCTAGCGATGTATAAGTATGATCCATTGGGCTCTCGAGCTCACCACCTTTCTTTTTCAGGTGATTTTTGAGATAGCACGAGTCGACAAACATCGCGGAGGACTCAGTTGTTTTGAAACCTTGCCGAAGAGGTTGATAGTCTTTGCTGTGCATTTTTGTTTTTTTTTTTTTGTGTTTGACTAAACTGGGCATGTACCCCTTTTCTTTCCTTTTGTTCTAGACATTTTACATGTGACTGAATGTTTTGGGATTATTTTGGAGGTTTTCAAATTGTTTTAAATTTGAACTCAATGTTTTCATTTCATTTGAAATTGCACTTATCCATTTTATTTATTTAGACGTTTATTTCAAAAAAAAAAATTTGTGCCTATTTAGATGGATTTATTATTACCTAAAAGATTATTGAAAGAAAAAGAAACAGAATCTGAGACAAATGATTACAGTAGCGCTCCAGCTCTCCGCGGACGATGCGGCAACGGCTTCCCAGTCAAATGGGCGCGCATTGTCTGTTAAGCACGGCCTGAGGAACCCCGCGGGAGGGCCGAGGTGTTACAAGTGGCGCAAGGGTTCATCCGGCATATATAGGTGGGTGGGATTTCCTTGCTCACTTGTATTATTTAGATTTTAAATTCAAAACATGATTGTTTGATAGTTTAAGATTTCTATATGCATGTTTATATCTTGATGAACTTGATTGAGTTGAATGACGATGTTTGATGCCGGGTTAATTGCTATTTATGCATTTTATCAATTTCATCGATTTCCATTGGTTCCACTTCATTTTATGAAATTTAACTTGGAAAGGTTATATTATGATGCCATGACTTGATTGATTGATAACCTAAAAGAAGATAAATGATTTTAAGAACACCATTGCCAATGCAATGTATGTAGCTACCGAGCACATTGTAGTATCCCTATAGTGAGCACCTAGAAACGCATCGTAGGTAGCCCTGCTTTGACACTGTATTGCTCAATTAAGAGTACTTGGAAATGAATAATGTTTGATTATACGTTATTTGTCTCTGAGATAGTGGATTCCAAGGGTATGGCTTTTTAGTGTACCTGAATGCACCCGGTATGGCTTCGGAGCATACCTGGACATTTGTGGATATGATTGATTGTTGATTGATTAATGATTGGTTGGTGGTTGATCAAATGACCCTAAGTATGGCTATGTAGCATACTTGAAACTAAACACAAGTAGAATTGATTTGTTGATTTCACTATAGCATACGCCCACTTGTGAGATTCAACTGTCTAGTGTATCATGGCATTCTGGAACCACCGAGGAATTCCAGGAGATTTTCTCCTTCAGACTTAGGTTACAACAAACCAATCTATTGTGTGAAATGACTAATGCTTGAAAAGTGTTTGCATGTTTTGGGTTTGATCTTTATAATGCATGTGATGTGTAGGAATAATCCGCTGGGCTTTCGAGCTCACTCATTTCATATTTTTTATGTAACCACAGGAGTCTTATGTATTGATTTCACAGGTTTTAAAGCTTTGCATGAAGAAACTATGGGAAGTTAACTCTGCTTCGTTTTAAAATGTATTTGATGTAATTTCTAAGTAAGGTAAGGTACCCATTTTTTGTTGTACCTTATATTTCAACCTTTTATTTTATATTTTGGGACTTTAAACATGGACTTTCATATGTTGGATTATACACATGATGTTTCATCTGTATTATTGAGATTTCTTCCGCTGCATTGAATTGATTAAACTTTTTATGTCATGCATACATGTAGACTGCATCACAGGTGGAAATTAGGGAAGCATACCAATTTCAAGCTGGTGTTTAAGATTTTAAAATTTTTCTACTACTTATTTTATTTAGATAAATTATTTTATGCATGCATATAAGTTTGATCACTCCGACTTTGGGAGAAGGTTACTCGATGATTTATTCTGGGGAATCTAGAGCCAAAGTTGGGGTGTCACAGCCAATACCTGGAGAGGTTATATCATGATGGTAATGCTGGATTGCAATACCTGGAGAATCATGATAGTACATCTAGATTGTGTACTGGGAGTTACTCAATAGATTATATAAAATATCAGCAGTGGATTCTCTTTCGGTCATTAGGATTATAACAAGACAATTTAATGCTTGAAATGCTTAATGTTTGAAAGTGCTTGTAATGTTTTGAATGTTGGTTTGTATAATATTAATGATGTATAGAAAAGATCCACTAGGCTTCGAGCTCACCCTAATATTATTTTGAAGGTACACATGGACGTAGCATGCAGTATTCGACGTCAGAAGGACTTTTACTTTTAATTGGAAACCTCATGGGGAGGTTATTCAGGATAAGAAGCTTTAGAGGTTGTATTTCGTTTACCTCATTTTGTAATTGAACTGGACGAGTGTTTCTTTTGATTTTAATATCATTGTTTTACATATATTATCTTGGTTTTGAAATAATCGGCTGGCTTGGTGTAATACCCCAGAATTTTGTCAAATAATTTAAATAAGTTAAGCGAATTAATTTCAAAGACTTTAAGAAATTTTTGGATACAAATTGTGGGTTGGCACATGAAAAATAAAATATATTGGAGATATAATATAAATTAGGCAAATAAGACCTTAATTTGATAATTAAATGAAAATTTCAATTTAGTAGAATTAATTATGAAATTTAAACAGTTGCTTAAGAAATAAATAGAAATAAAGTATAGATATACATATAGGTTAATATGTGCATGAATAAGGTGTGTGTATTTATTACATATTATAGGAATATGTACATAGAAAAATTTATATAATAAAATAAAAATGTAATATACGTGCATTTATTAAAAATAAATCAAACATTATGTAAATATTTATTTATAATTATATAAATTATTATCTGAAAATAAAATATGAAATAAATAAAAATACATGAAAATAAAAAATATAGATTATTATTGGCATTAAAAATATTAAGGAAATAGAAAAATATCTAATAAATGTAATATTAAATAATTAGAAAGGAAAAAATATTAGTAAGTCCCTAAAATAGCATGATTTGTGCAAAAATCAATGTTTGCACAAATTAGAAAGTGAAATTGGGTTGATAATTGTCAAAACTCAGATAATAGAAGCTTTAGAAGTTGATTTTGATAATAGAAACTGCATCCAACGACCATAAATCCATCATCTGTGCGATCTGAGATCCTACGACCACGATCAAGTCTGCACCAAACGCACTGGAGCACCGAATCGACGAAATCCAACAGTTCACAATCAATCTGCCTCATCTAACAAACGAGATCAAAACCAAAACAACGCCCGGATGCACCGAATCACCAAGATCGAACGCCTCATGATCGATCGTTTCAATCCAATGGTCTAGATCACAGGCGCAAAATGTTAATCGCGACCGAGATCCGAACACAAAACTCGAGGACGATCTGCACGATCCAACGGTTCATACCGCAAACGCAAAATCGTGATCGCTAACGTGTTGCGCTCGAGGTTGATTTGACGATCCAGATCAAAGTCGTTTTCGTTGATTGCGACGTGCGTGTCTTGAGGATCATCCGACGACCCGGACGAGATTCGTTGATCGCGATCAAGATCCACACGCAGCATTCGATGATCATCCGACGGCCTAGAAAGTCGCGTTCTGTCAATCGCGAATCGAGTGTTGCGCTCGAGGACGATCCGAGCGCTGAGATTTGAGGCTTTGATAAATCCAAGATTTGCATGCGAATCCCGAGGAAAATCTAATAGTACAAATTTCATCCGCACGATCAAGGTTCGCCCGCTGTGATCAAGGATAATCTAATGGTCCAGATCTGATGCTCCGAAATAAAAAAACAAAAATTCGATTAAATCCGAATAAATACTTATAAAAATCTAAAAATTTAGCTTCTAAATTCTCAAAAATTTCCAAAAAATTACTTGTTAATCTCATATGCTTGGGGGACACAAAATTTTAAAGAATTGGCAAGTTTCCTACAAGATGACACCCCAAACATGCCATTCTCTATCCTTTTGAACTCTATATAAACACCCCCCATGCTCACAATTCATCTCATCCCAAGAAACAAGAGTTGAATTATCATATTGTTCTCTAAGCCCTCTTCTTGGCTCCCCTTCTCACTTTCTTTTCCTTCTTGTGTGTGAGAAGTTCATTGGTTTGGAAATTGGTTTTAGGTGATTTTTTTGGTGATTGAGCTATGGGAACCATTGCTTCAACTTTGGGGAGAAAACAACACAAGGTGGAAGTGATCTCTCTTACACCCCTTTTTCTTATTCAAAGTTCTAGCATGTTCATTGGTTGTTTGATTTTTGAAATCATGATAATTTTAGTTTAAGCATGCTAAAATATTTTTCAGTTTTAGATTTGATTCATATTTGAATTTATGCATGCATATTGATCATGCCATGCCTAGTATCATGTTTAGGTTTTATTTCAATATGTGATGCATGATTTTGAGGGTTCCATGATGTAATACCCTGAAAGTCTACAAGATTTCCACGTCACTAGTGAACAGATAAAGTGGAATAACAAACTTAATAAAAGAATCAAAATGGCCAAAAATACCCGAAAACCATGTATTATTAGTCTAAATAAGTGTAAGAGTGATGCCAATCCCAAAAGCATGAGAAATGGCGAAGAAAGACACCAAAACACCAAAATTTCATTCTGGTGACCGCAGTCAGTCCTATAGTAACCGCAGCCGGTCCTATAGTGACCGCGGTCATTGCAGGAGAAACCCAGAAAACGAAGGAAAATACACCATTCTGGTGACTGCGGTCGATCCTACAGTAACCGAGGTCATCGCGTGAGAAACCAGAAACGAACAAAGGAGTTCATTCTGGTGACCGCGGTCCGTATCTGAGTGACCGCGGTTATTACGCGAAAAACCCAGAAATGAACAAAGCACACCAGTCTATCCACCGAGGTGATTACACAATGACCGCGATAGTTGCATAGTGACCGCAGTCATGCTACACTAACCGCGATAATTTGTCGATTTTTATATAAACAAACATGCGCAGAAAACCCTAGATCTGGATTTTTTCGCCACAAACCACTGATTTTTCTCTCTAGCTCTCACCTAACTTGTTTACTTCGTTTCTTAAGTGTTCTATTGGGTTCTAAGGGTGGTTTGAGCTCCTTCAAACCATTCTCTACCGTTTTCAAGCTCAGATCCGCCAAGAACAACATCAACAAGGGTGGATTCGGGTTGAAGCAAGCTTGGAAAGGGTTTTGTGCTAAGGAAAATCTCGAAATCCCTTTGAGATCTTGTTTTCTTAGCTTTCTAAATTGCTTTTCTCAAACGTAGTCCATTTTTCCTTGAGTTAATGTGTGATTTAAACTCAATGACCAACTGTTAAGGTGTTAAGCACATGTGGCCGACCCCGGCGACCACGGCAATGCTTGTGATGCGACATGCACCGATGTTCCCATGTTTTGTACTAATTTTGGGTGCATTTGAAACACATGCGCCAAGAACACAAACCTTAGGGTTTTGGTTGTGCCATATATGCCTTAGACTCACATATTTCATTGTTTAAAAACCCCATAAATCGATAATCCAAAGCGTGTTCGGCGAGGAAGAAGGCGCAAGATTGAAGAGTACTAATGTGGGTGTGATTTTCTTACTCCCTAGCCTTATCCAAATTTTGAATGCTTAACATGATGTTTGTTAGTTTAAGATTTGTTTAGAAACATGCTAGGATTTGTTTGAATTAACTTGATTGGTTTTGACTTGGTGTATATCCTTGATGCATGGTTGTTTGTACCATAACATGCTAGATAGAGATTTTTATGAGATGATTTCAATGAATGGCTGATCGCATCTATTGTGATTTACTTTAAATGGTTTTTTTATGATCAAATATGACTTGGAATGGCATGTATGACTAAAGAATATTAAATTAAGATCAATAAATCCACGTACTGGAACGGTGACCGGCCTTAGGGTGTCATCGTGGGTGTCCCTACCCGAACTGACTGCGACAGCTAATTGTGTCTTCGGACGAAGAGACACTACAGACTTCCATCCTTAGATCGTGGTCCCGAAGGTAACCGGCCCTCAGGCGTTACCCCTGGATTCGCTCCCGGACCACACAGGGGATACCGAGGTTATGGACTCTTTCGGTCTTAGATGATAACAAAACAACAGATTGTGTGAAATGCCTAATGTAATGAAAGCGATTGCATGTTTTGTATTCTGGTTTGTATAATGCTAGTGATGTATAGGGATGATCCACTGGGCTCTCGAGCTCACCCCCATTTTCTATTACAAGTGATCATTGACACCGCAAGAGTAGGCTAGCGTACATGCTGTTATTTTGGGTAGTGACCTTGCAGGGAGGTTGTTACAGTTTTCAGTTTTTCTTGAGTTTACCGGTGTATCATTTAGTTGTAAATAATGTTTTAGTATTTAAATTGAACTGGGCATGTGCACTCTTTTATCTTGAACTGTTTCACATGTAAATTAAGTATTTTGGAACTTAGGCCCATTGGGCCATGTTTTATCTTCATACCATGCTTTTGGAAATGAATTTGAAATGTTATTTCGTTGCGAAGTATTTCACTTGGCCAATCACTTGGCCAATATGAATTCACTATGGATTTATGAACGAAATAAATTTCGCTGCATATATTTTTAATGAATTTCACATCTACTAAAAGGAACGATTATTTTGGTGGTCGTTGTATGTTTTAAATTTTTACTTCATAACTTGTTTAGAAAGGAAGGTATGAAACTAGAGATTGAATGAGAAAAGGAAATCAAACCTCGTGGCCTCCGTTTCTCGACGAACGAACGGGTGACCCGGCGTCTCCCGCCGAACGAACGAACAGGTGTGAGCCATCTCTGCGCGCTGCCCGGCGATAGATTGTCACAACAGAGACAGAGACGATTGCCGAGAGCCAAGGTGTCACACATGATTGAGTTTTCAGTTTGATTATATGCTGAATTTATTTATTTTTAGTCTCACGTTCTGAAATTTATTTTATGATTCTAGAATATGTGATTTAACAAAGATGATGGTGATAATAACCACGTACCATCATAGCACACATTTGTGTTGCTATAGATGTTCTTTTCATATGATTGGTTCATATGGTTTTAAGACCAAAGTACTTGGTTGGTGGGTAATGTCCCTTGAAGTCCAAAAGTCCAATTAAATTGGCTAAAAAAAGCCATATTTCATTCTAAGGAGGTACTTTGTTAAGAACATCAAGGGCTTCGAAAATTCTTTTGGTCTAAATTACAACTTTAAACAATTGGTTGTTTGAAACGCCTAACGTATGCAAGTATTTGAATTATAGATGTGCTATTGTTTTGAGTTTGAAAAATGGTTATTTGATAAAGATCCATTAAGCTATGTGCTCACCGCTTCCTCTCTTATTTTTCAGGAAATTAAATTATAAAGGCTATGAAAATTAGATAGTTTTGTTTTAGCAGTTTTCCATTCTCTTAAAAGTTTTCTTTTAATGTAAGGGCATGTTGCCCAATTTTGATTAAGACTTTCGTTAAAAGTTAGTATTTTTATTTTAAGATTATGAGTCTCTTTGATCAACAATGTACTAGTTTACATTACAAAGTTATGTACTTTCTTTTATTAATAAAGAAGTTAAATTTTTTTTTTTACCTTTAATTGCCTTAATTTTAGTATATGTGAATTTATACTATTGAATTTATTCTAAGGCATGTGGTATTGAAAAATAGAAAGTCAAGTGTATCACCTATAAAGTAACACCGACCTGACCCGCCAATTGGTTAACTCCACCATCAAAATGATAGTGGTATGTCCAAAACTCAAAGAATGTGAGCCTTGGGGTGTTACACTTAGCCAATATCATTTGATTTTAATGATTTCATCCGCTGTAGCACTTACTCTGATGATTTTATATTATTTTTTACATAATTTTTTGGTGAAACGATTGAGCTTGTTTTAAATACTTCATTAACGAGAATTTTATTTGATATTGGTTTAACACACTTTTCCTAAATTGGAGAGATTTAGCTTTGAGGCACTTTTCCTGAACTTAAGATTTATTTTGAAAGTCGGTGAAGTAAGAAATTGTTTCAGAAAGTTGACGACAACTCGATTCTCGAGAAAGGATAACTCGATGATTACGTACCGAGAAATCTGGACCTAAACCTGGGGTGTCACATATATGGTTGTATATTTGTGTCAAGTTTAATATGTAAATTTATGAAATTTGTTAAAAAAAGATATAAAAATAACAAAACTAGTCGTTGCAACATTAACCATTGCAAACTAACGCTTATAAAATTAGTGATAACAAATTAGTCATTACAAAACTAGTGATTATAAAACTAGTCATTATAAATTAGTCATTGTAATACTAGTCATTACAAACTAGTTGTGACGATCCACATTTTTAGACATTAAGTTGACGGGTTTGACATGTATTTTTATATATGAATCAATGAATTATAAATAAAAAAATGTGATTTTACGGCAATTGTATTAATTAATGAGTGTATTAAATAAAAAATAAAATAATTAAATAATGATGGTAATAATAATAATAATAATAATACTTATATATATATATGATGGATAAGTCAAAAGAATGATGCGGTGTATATATTTATACAAACAAAAGATAATATAGATGAGTTGGAGAAGATAAAGTTATAAAATATGTAAATT
>JAJIYU010008110.1:0-18413 GCA_030144865.1 Tinospora cordifolia | reverse complement strand
TTTCATTTTCAGATAATAAATTATGTAATTATACACCATTATTTACATAATGTTTGATTTATTTTTAATAAATACATTTATTTAATTGTATGAATCTTTATATGTACATATACCCATAATATATAGTATTCACATTTATTGTGCTAACACACACCTTTTTCATACCCATATTAACCTATATGTGTATTTATACTTTATTTTTATATATTTATTTTACTAAACCTTAATTTTTCATTTAATTATCAAATTAAGGTTTTATTTGTTTAATTTTTACTATATCTCTAATTTGTTTTATTTTTCATGTGTCATCCCACAATTTGCACCCAAAAGAATTTTGAAATTAATTTATTTAATTATTTGACAAAATTCTGGGTATTACAGTTTAAATGCTCAAGTCTAGAACAATCAATGTGCGTAGAAATCTGTCAAAACATTTAAATTATAGGTAAAATGAGAAGCTTCAAATTCAACAATTAAACACCCAACGGATTTCCAAAATAAACTTAAAACATGTAATCATGTATAAAATGATCAGTCCAAAGGAAAGGGGCAAAAACCCAATTCGAATGAAATACAGAAAAATATTATTTACAAAACACATTTAACAACCTCCTAGAGAGGTTTCAACAGAATAATTGGAGTCACCCAGAGATGGTTAACTCACACTGCATCAAATCTCACCTGAAAAAGAAAATGGGTGAGCTCGAAAGCCCAGTAGATCATACAACATATCATTAGCATTATTCAAACCAAAATACAAAACATACAAACACTTTCATTACATTAGGCCGTTTCAAACACTTTATTATTTTCATTGCAATTAAGATCGAAAGGTTTGTGGCCTTGGTGCCCCCCTTGTGGTTCGAGACAACGTCCAAAGGTAACGCCTGAGGGTTGGTTATCTTTTGGGACCCTAACGGGGGTGTGAGGTCTGAACTGACACTCAGCCCCACAGCCAATTTGGTTGGAGACACGCACAATGACACCCAAAGGTCGATCATCGCCCTGGTACGTGGTTTTTGTCTAAATTTAATCTTCATTAGTTTCACATTCTTATTTCAAATCATACATCAGAAGTAATACTTCAAACACATGTAAATCAATCATACCGACATTCAAGTAATTTATTCATGGCATAAATTATTTCATATTGTCTAGGCATGTGAGTATAACAATTTTTTTTAAACAACCAACATGTTATCTCAGCATTCAACTAATCATATCAATCAATAGTCACTCAAGAACAATCCTAGCATGTTCCGAAGTGCATATTCGAAATAATTAATCATCATGTTTAGTATTTTAAAATCCAAATAATAGTAGAGAGTATAGCAATCACATCCACCTTAGTATTCCTTTGTCTTGTGTCTTTGCTCCTTGCTGTGTGCACCTTAGATCCTCAATCTATAAGGTTTTTATATAATGGTTTTGTAAGTCTAAAACATTCATAACATGTTCAAAATCATAGATTTATGTCCCTTACATATGGATTTCATGGTGTACACAAAGCCATAATGAAAATAAGAGAAAAGACGGTGTACACGAAGGGTTACCGCGATAATGCGGTCAATTACCCGGTATCCAGTGTGCAAACTAGTTTTTCCAACACATATTGTGGTAACCAGTGGGATTTTGCGTGTTTATGTGTTTTGTGCGTGTTACCACAATCACCTATCGCAATAACTACAAGATTTCTAGAAAATGCAATGCCTTTGTGTGATTGTCCCATTCGTGGTTTTCCCACATGTTTAACACTTCAGTACACACACATTAAGCTTAAAACACACATCAAACTAAAAGAATTCTTTATACCATAGAGATCTTTCCTCTTCGTTTCTCACCAAAACAAGGTCTTGCAGCCCTCAAATCACTTATGCTTCAAAGAGAAACGTGTTTACACTTGGGAAAATGATTTACAATGCTAAGAAATCAAGATTTCAAGTGGGTTTTATGATTTTACCTGAGTACAAGACATTTGGAACAACACCTCCACAAATGTTCTTCTTGACGGAGCTTGTTCTTCATGGATCTAAGCTCACAAACCAGTAGAGAGGGGTTTGTATGAGCTCAAATCACCATATAACCTAAATGGGAGAAGGAGGAAATGGTTTTGGAAAGCTTGGTTAGGGTTTTGGAGAGAAAATAGTAAGTTATGGTGCATAAAACTCAGATGTAGGGTTTCTGCACGAACATTGTGTATTTATAGAAAATCACACATTATGGCAGTCACCTAAGAATTATCATGGTTATTAGGCATTACCGCGGTTGGCGATTGCCGTAACTAGGACAACACATTTTTTGCTCATTTTCTAGGTTTGTCTGGGATTACTGTGTTAACCCATATCATTATTGCGGTAACCAGTGAAGTTATGGCTTGTAACATCTCGAAAATTCATATGAAATTTGAATATTTATTTAGAAAATCATACGAAATTGACAGATGAAAAATTTGGTAAGTCTTAGTTTAGACAAATAAGGAATACAATCAATTTAATGGATTTTTAGAAGAAAATATATGAATATAATGTATAACATGGGATATCATAGCCAAAAACACAAGGATATGTGCAACTTTTTATGAAAACAAGATTATAAAGTCAATTGGGATTGATATTTGGCAAAAATAAGAAAATAAAACAAGAAATTCGGCTGAAAAATCAAAAAATAAACTTAAAATACATCCAACGGCTGCAAATCGTAGATCTAAATCTGATCTCATGATCCGACGGCTGCAGGACGATCCGCACCAACGCCCGAGTGCACCAAATAACGAAGTTCTAACAGACAGAAACGATCAAGGAAGATCGAACGGCCGCGATCAAAGCCGCAGAACGAAGATCCCGAAGACGCACGGTACGTTGCAACGCGCGCCGATCTCAACCCTTCGATTAGATCTGTATGCGTGTCTCGAGGACGATCCAAGGTACTGAATAAAAGCCAAAATATAAAATACGAAGAAAACACGATAATGGCCGAAAAAATAGCCAAAAATACTTAAAATTCGAGATAAATACAAAAAAATGATTTTTAAATTTTGAAAAAAATTCAAAAAATACTTATTTTTCCCTTAAAATTAAAAAGTACGAAATTGTAGAGAATTTAGGTGTTTTACTCTAAGAAAAACTCAAAAGTTTCTATTTTCCCCCTTTTGAAAACCTATATAAACCTCCCCTAGGCTCTCACTTCCCTCATTCCAAAAATAAGAGTTGAAATTTTCTCTTATTTTCTCTAAGCCTTCTTCTTGGCACCTCTTCCCATCTTTCCTTCCTCTTACTTATGTATGAGAAGTTTTTCTCTCGAGTTGGGGAATTAAGTTGAGTGATCTTTAGTGGCACTAGTACATGGGGGAATTGCTGCCAAAATTTCTGAAGAAAACATTACAAGGTGGAAGTGATTTCTAGAATACCCTTATGTTCTTATTTAAATTCATGGTATACTCATTGTTTGTGTGTTTTTCATTGAAATCAAGGATTTTCCATTTTAGTTTCAGAGTTTTAAAAGTTTATTTCAGTTTTTTTTTGATTCATGTTTAAGCAATTATATCATCCATGCCATGTTAGTATTATGCTTAAGCTTTTAAATTAAAGTATGATGCATGTTTTATGAGTGTTTCATGAATTGATTGTGTATATTCTGAATTTTAGTTTGATTTCATATTCTAAAATTTATTTTACGAGATTATGATATGAGAATTAAGCAGAGACAATGGTGATAATAACCACGTACCATCATAGTGGTCAAGGAGACACTATGGATGTTCTTTTCATATGAGTTAGGTCATATGGTTTTTAGACCTAAGTACTAGAGGGTCGTGTGCCACAGTACCTTGTGAGTCACCATGTGTAACGGGTTGATGCCGACACATGCCACTAATGATTGCCCTTTTGGTTTGAGACTCGACTTGAACAAATTGTTGTTTGAAACGCCTAATGATTGCAAGTGTTGGAGTTATGATTGTGTTATGAGTTTGAATATAAAAGATGGTTGTTCGAAAATGATCCACTGGGCTATGTGCTCACTCCTTCCTTTCTTATTTTTTAGTAACGTGAAACCTATGAAGCAGTTGAACATGGAAAGTCCTTAGAAAGTTTTTACATTATCTTTTTTTTTAAGAATTTTTAAGGGAATGCTGCCCAAAGTTTTTATGCTTTTCTACTAAAAAGTATTTATGAAGTTTTTCGCTGTAATAATTAGTTTATTTGAAAAGTTTAGTACTTTCAATTTTTTTTCTATTATGAATAAAATAGTTTGAATTTCTTTATCTCTTTTAATTTGCCTTGTTTTCATTAAAGTGAAAATTTTGTATTCTTGAATTTTTATACAAAGGCACGAGATATTGAAAAAGAGAAGAACAAGTGTGTGTCACTTGTAAAGTAACACTGATCCGACCCGCCAGTTGGTTAAGTCCACTGTCAAGAGAATGGTGGTTATGTCTAATACTTAAAGATACGGGGGTTGGGGTGTTGCAAGTGTGGTATCAGAGCCTAGGCTTTAGGTGCTTTGGGCTAGATTAGAAAGTCAATTAGTGGATGTTTAACTAGAATTAGAAACTCAAATTAGGGTTTCACTTAGAATTGAATTGAATCTTGAATGCCCTACCTTCTATTTTTGAAATTGAAAAACGTTTTAGAAAGTGTTTTCAAAAAGGAAGTATATGTTTTTGAAGTGTTTTGTTTGGATACAAAGACTACAAGTTGAGCTGATAGTGGGTATGCCTTGTCTTGAGTAAAGCTAAACATTAAAAGGGAGGTGGGTTATCTTGCCTTAGAAAGCACGGTTGCTAGGCAGACTTTAGGCTACTGAACAAGTCAAGAACCTAGAAACATGAATCTAGAGCCATGATAGTATGAATATTTGACACATACTGACACTCTGCTCAATTTTACAAGTAAATGGCTGGAGCTAGGAGGTACATAACTCAATCCACCACCTCTGAGGAAACTCAACAACAAGAACAGGAACTGCCTGCTAGGATGGAGGCACGGATGGAGGCACGAATGGAGGCATGGATGGAAGCCATGATGAATGAAATGTCGTAGAGGGTACTAGAGCAACTGAGAAGGAAACTTCCACAGATAATCCCTTAGGTGGCTCCTCAGCCTCAAGCACCTGAACCTATTCCAGTCAAAGTCCTAGCACTAGTACCTCAGGAACGTTAAAGGAATCCAGAGGACATGGAAGATGAAAAATAGAAGAAGATGCTGTTGGATTTGCAAAAGCTTCACCTTCCCTCATTCGATGGAACTACTGACTGTATCTCTGCTAATCATTGGTACCAAGAGATGGAGGAGTTACTAAATTTGCTGAAGGTGACGGGTTTAATACGAGTAGCACTAGCTACACACCATTTCAAAGGACTAGCTTGCGAATGGTGGAGGATGATGCAGATGGATCCCAACACTAACGTTGTGACCATGACTTGGGGAGAGTTCAGAGAAAAATTTTATGACAAATTCTTTTTGGAGGCAACTCTTAGAAAGCTGCAAGAAGACTTCGTGAAACTCAACCAGAGGGATCTCACAGTAACTGAATTCCAGAGGAAGTTTACTGAGCTGGCCAAATTTTCTCAAGAACTAATCTGAGAAGAAAGAATGAAAGCCAACAGATTTGCACAGGGTCTCAAGATCGAGATCCGAAAGGTCATCATGACATTGGGCCTCCGAACATACAAGGAAGTTGTAGAATGGGCTTTAATCCTGGAACAAGAGCTCAACCTGGAACAAAGGTTGAGAGGAAAGAATAAGCGGAACGAAAACAGAAAGGACCAACAAGGGACCTAGAAGAAAAGCAAAAGTGGTAAGGTTCCACAAAAATAGGGGCAGAACAAAGACGAGTCAAGGGAAGAAGCTAAGAGGCTGTGATTGTGTTTCGTATGCAAGCAAAAGGGTCATTTGGCAAAAAATTGCCCAACCGCACCAACTCAGGCTTCCCAGCAGCAACAATAGAATACTTAGGGGGGAAGTCAGAATAGGCGACCTTAAGCTAAACAGAATCAGAATGCCAATCAAGGGCAAAACTAGGGCCGTGGTCAGAACCAGGCCAGAATGTTTGCGATTGAGACCCAGGAAGACTAGGCCCCTACAGTAGAAGGTACATTCCTATTGTTTAATGTTGCTCTATGACTGTTGTTTGAGTCGGGTGCCTTACAATCTTTTATCTCTGAAAAACTAGCTGATAGGTTATAACTTGTGACAAAAACAATGCCTGTGACTTTGAATGTGTCCACACCAATAGGGACCATTGTGACTTCAAAGAAGATGTGTATTTGTGACCTTAGGTTTGGGGATAAACTTTTAACAGTCGACCTATATACCTCACCTTTCTATGGCTATGATGTAATCTTGGGAATGGATTGGTTAGACCAGTACCAGGCCCAGATAGATTGTCCTAAGAGACGGGTAAACATAACATTACCTTCTAGGGAGATCTTTAAAATCAATGGGGATATGCAGAGACTACCAAGGAGTCCAACCCTAGCCTTGCTGAATTGTTTGAAACAGCCGGACGAGTTTGAGAAACTCTCTGAAGAAGAACCTACTGACTTGAAGAATATTCACGACCTAGCTGTAGTCAGTGAGTACAAGGATGTGTTCCCAAATGACTTACCTGGACTACCACCAGCTAAAGAGTTAGAGTTCAAGATTGAACGTCACCCTGGAACCAACCCCATAGCCATACCTCCTTATAAAATGGCACCAATAGAACTAATTGAGCTGAAAAATCAACTGGATGAGCTCAGGGAGATGTTGGGTTCATCAGTGCGCCCGGGTAATGACTTTGTGATGAGGCCTTTTGGGTGTGAGCTAGGCTCACATACTAGGAACAAAGCCCCCACGCTGGGCATGTCTAACGGGGGACAATATCGTCATAGTGGGGCCTGGGATGTTACATGACTATTGCGTCTTTTTCTTGCCATTTCTCATGCTTTTTGAATTTATATCACTTTTATATTTATTCTAGGTTTATTCGAACTTATTCCACATGGTTTTTTTAGTATCTTATTATTTATTTCTTTAATTAATTTATTTTAACTGTTCATTAGTGAGTGAAGGTCTTATCGACTTTCGGGGTATTACAACCTACCCCCCTTAAAAGAATTTCGTCCTCAAAATTTTAAAGAATAGGTTACTTGTTTGGTGCTGTCCTGTTAAGCGTTTCTGGTGAAGAGGTCTGGGTACTTCGCCCGCCAATTCCCAAGTAGCATCTTCTAGATCATGATGTCTTCATAACACTTTGACCAAAGGAATGTCTTTGGTCCTAACACTTTGCACCTTACATTCTAGTCATTTTGATTGTTGATCCCTCATGAGTTGCATTGTCCTTAAGTACTATCTCCTCCTAGTATATAATTTGAGATGGGTCTGACTTGTACTTCCACAGCATTGATACATGGAACATAGTATGACCCTTTGTGGGCTAATTTTTAGGAACACTTTGTTACCTGGCTAGAATTCCAAGGGTCTTTTTCTCTTGTCTGCATAGCTTTTCTGCCTACTTTGAGCTGCAGCTAGTCTTTTTTGAATCTTCTTAATCCGATGTTCATCTCCTCTACCAATTCTGATCTTATGAGTATCTAGTCTTCAAAATTTGCCCACCAAGATGCTGATCTGCAAGGTCTACCATAGAGTGCTTTATATGGAGCCATTTGTATGCTCGCCTGATAACTTTTATTATAGGCGAACTTTGCCAAATGTAGGTACTTGCTCCAATTGCCCTTGAAGTCAAGGACACAAGCTCTCAGCATGCCCTCTAGTATAACACCCCCAACCCCCGTATCTTTAAGCATTGGACACGACCGCCATTCTTTTGACAATGGACTAAACCAAATGGCGGGCTGGGCCGTTGCTACATTACAAGTGACACACACTTGACTTTCTGTCAATTTCAATTATTTTATGCCTTAACTTTGTTTCACAGTACATAATTTAAATTTAAGAAATTGATAAGGCGATAATATAAGGAATAAATGAAATTCATAAACTCAATTAATAAAATTGAGTACATAATTTGATTTAAAAAAATATTACAGCGAAAGTCTCAAAACTTGGGCAACATGCCCTTACATAAAAATTAGAAACTTTTTAAACAAAAAGAACCTAACTAATATTCGTGGTCTTCATGTAAATCAATTACCTGAAAAATAGAAGGAAGGTTGAGCACACAGCCCAGTGGATCTTTCTAACATTTAAGTCATTATTTTAATTCAGACAAACCAAACATATCAAAAACTTTTGTACATTAGGCGATTCAAGCAATTTCTTGTTTTGGTTGACATTCGAACCGAAAGAGTTTAATATCTGTGCTCCACATCGTGGGGAGAGAGAATGACAAACGAAAACTCAAACCCCAATATCTATAGAGTGGGATCGCTGTTGGAAACCCAGTTCAAAATCATCAATGAAAAAAAATCGACAAGCCGGGTCGGGGGGTGAAACATACACGATGACACTATGCCATTTATCATCGCGCCGGTACGTGGATTGGATCATTATTTAATCTTTTCTTAGTGATAAAACACATAATATCAGATTAAACCATCGATGCAACATGTACATAACATGAACCATCAAATATGGCATAGTTCAAGCATATCATGCATCATTAATCTTGATTTCTAAACATGCATAACAGGTATATTCATGGCATGTCAAATAAATAAAACATGCATATTTAAAACGTAGGTTCAATCATTCAACTTCAAAACATCACCACACATGCAAGATTTATTCAAATTAAAATAAAGAAGTAAAAGTTAGAAATCAATTCCACCTTAAATACGTCTCTTTTGCACACCTCTGAAATCCAGCAGAGTTCCATTACTTCAAGGCTTCCAAACACTCAAGAACACTCAAGAACAGTTCAAGATTACTCAAGAACTAAGGGGATTGCCAAGAAGAAGGCTAGAGAGAGTCAAGAGGGACTAGTATGCTCTTGACTTGGGATGAACACAATGAGAGCATTAGGGGTCCTTTAAATAGAGTCCAAAATAGTGTAGAATGGTAAGTTTTTGGTGTTCTCCTTGTTGGAAACTTACTAATTATTCAATATTTCGTGCCCCCCAAGCATAGGAGATTAGCAAGTATTTTTTGGAAATTCTTGGGAATTTAGAAACTAATTTTTCAGATTTTTCAAGTATTTAATCAGATTTTTCGGTTATTATTACAACCTGCCCTCCTTAAAAGAATTTCGTCCTCGAAATTTTTACTCATTCACTTGGGCATCGATTTGTCAGGTACCTTGGTTTTGACTAAGTTGGTATGCCCAAGGGTTTTGCTACTTTACTAGGCTAACACTTAACTACAATGGTGCACTTGGAGTTCTTAAGGAAATAAATTTCATTAATGGAGATAACTGGTAAAAAGCCTTATTCCAATTTAAAATTCATAAATACTAACATATAGCGATCTAAAGGTCTCCCTACTACTACTCATATTCAAAATTAGTTCATTTGTCCTAACGTTGGACTATGAGGGTTTCTACTAAGGGTCTTCATCTTCTTGAGCCAACATTTTAGCTTGGTTCTCACCATAACCCTTATTGTCTTGAGGTTGAGGAGCCTGAGCAGGTGCAGTTGGACAATTTTTGGCAAAATGACCCCTTTGTCTACACACATAGCACAACCCTTGTCTCTTAGCCTGCTTCTTTTGTTCTTTTTTAGTTTGGTGAGTTTGTTTCTGTTTCTTGCTTTGATTTTTTATGGATCGTTTGAAGTGGATATCCTTTTTGATTGAATTAATCTCAACTGTCGTTCCTTTGGGCATGGTTAGACTTAGAGGAATGACTAGCTCATTGATTCCCATTCTTAGTTCATTCTGAACCTCAGGCTGTGACTGTAGAGCCCTCATCACTTGCTCGACCACCTGTCGAGTGATTTCTGCCATTATCTCTGGTGATAGGACAAAAGTTGCTGCCACATCTACCCCTTGGTTACTCTGATAAGGTGTATTGGTGTTTTCTTGGATTCCTTCCATTATCTACAAGCCAAAGCCACTATAGTAACCCACAAGATATCATAAAAATTTTGATTAGGACATTCATCTAGGGTACTCACCCACCTTTTCTTATCCTCGGGATACTAAATGCTTTTCTAGGCTTGAGAAATGGTCATCTTTTCTACATTGTATGTTGTATCTGTTTCCTCAAGTTTCGTTCCGTTCGTGCTACCATGACTCTAGATTCATGTCTCTAGGTTCTCGATTTGTTTAGTGGCCTAAATGTTTTTCTTCTAGGTTCTTTTCACGCATGGGTACAGGATTTGGTTTCAAAGCAAATAAACATTACATCATGCATATCACACATTCACACAATCACGCTAGCACAACAAGGTTCCAAGCTTCCACCGAAGCTTTCAGGTTCAAGCGTTCCATACCACTCTACCCCTTCCACTTAGGCTTTCACTCAGAACAGAGCCGCAACCAAACAATTTCGCAAATGTCTCGATAATTAAGGTTCGAGCCCACTATACTCCACCATCCCATACCAGTGAGCATAGAGAAACTCGTTCTGCCAGAGTTACTGATCATTCACCACACATAGTCCATCATTCTCCAAGTCTAGGCTTCCTCCATACCCCTGAATTCCTATGCATCCCATACTACATAGAAACCGAAAGATACAGAAGCTTCCCGGTCTCCTGTCCTGATCAAACAATTTTCTATTTTCACACAAGTTCTTGTCTCTAGCCTATGGCCTAGAGTTTTATACTTTTGATCCACTGTGCCACCCATGGCTACACCACGTTTCTACCTAGGGTCTTTTTCTGGTCCTAGGGTTCAATCAGGTTGACTCACAACCTCTGTCTAGTCAAGATACCATATTTGGCATCTTTTTCGACTTCTATTCACTCTCTTGCCCTAATTTTTTCACCTTCTAGTTTTCTTTTATAGAAAATAAGAGTGTTCTTCATCTCCGACTACTCATATAAGCTGATGGGACAACCTCCAGATCGGGCAGCGAAACCAAAGTCTGCTTAGCAACCATGCTTTCTCGGGCGGGATAACCCACCTCCCTTTCAATGTTTAGCTTTACTCGGGACAAGGCATACCCACTATCAGCTCAACTTGTAGTCTTTGTATCCAGACAAAACATTTCAAAAACATATACTTCCTTTTTTAAAACACTTTCTAAAACATTTTTCAATTTAAAAAATAGAAGGTAGGGCATTCCAAATTCAATTCAAAATACAGGTCAAGCCTAATTGAGTTCATACTTTCTAATTCTGATACCACCGTTGGTATTAGAATAACTTTCTAATTCTAGCCCAATACATCTACTGACTGAGCTCTGATACCAACTTTGTAACACCCCAACCCTCGTATCTTTAAGCATTGGACACGACCGCCATTCTTTTGACAGTGGACTAAACCAAACGCAGGTCGGGCCAGTCTTACATTACAAGTGACACACACTTGACTTTCTTTCTATTTCAATTATTTCACGCCTTAACTTTATTTGACAGTACATAATTTAAATTTAAGAAATTGATAAGGCGATAATATAAGAAATAACTGAAATTCATAAACTCAATTAATAAAATTGAGTACATAATTTGATTTAAAAAAAATATTACAGCGGAAGTCTTAAAACTTGGACAACATGCCCTTACATAAAAATTAGAAACTTTTTAAACAAAAAGAATCTAACTAATATTCATGGTCTTCATGTAAATCAATTACCTGATAAATAGAAGGAAGGGTGAGCACACAGCCTAGTGGATTTTTTTAACATTTAAGTCATTATTTCAATTCAAACAAACCAAGCATATCAAAAACTTTTGCACATTAGGCGATTCAAACAATTTCTTGTTTTGGTTGACATTTGGACTGAAAAAGTTTAATCTCTGTGTTCCACATAGTGGGGAGAGAGAATGACAAACGAAAACTCAAACCCCAATATCTATAAAGTGGGATCGTTGTTGGAAACCTAGTTCAAAATCATCAATGAAAAAAAAGGGGCAAGTTGGGTCGGAGGGTGAAACACACATGATGACACTATGCCGTTTATCATCGCGTTGGTACGTGGATTAAATCATTATTTAATCTTTTCTTAGTGATAAAACACATAATATCAGATTAAACCATCGATGCAACATGTACATAACATGAACCATCAAATATGGCACAGTTTAAGCATATCATGCATCATTATTCTTGATTTCTAAACATGCATAACAGGTATATTCATGGCATGTCAAATAAATAAAACATGCATATTTAAAACATAGTTTCAATCATTCAACTTTAAAACATCATCACACATGCAAGATTTATTCAAATTAAAATAAAGAAGTAAAAGTTAGAAATCACTTCCACCTTAAATAGGTTTCTTTTGCATACTTCTGAAATCCAGCAGAGTTCCGTTACTTCAAGGCTTCCAAACACTCAAGAACTCTCAATAACACTCAAGAACACTCAAGAACAGTTCAAGATTACTCAAGAACTGAGGGGATTGCCAAGAAGAAGGCTAGAGAGAGTCAAGAGGGACTAGTATGCTCTTGACTTGGGATGAGCACAATGAGAGCAGTAAACCTCAGTAAACCTCTGCTCATACTCGACCACTGTCATGGTCTTCTGAGTCAGTTGCATGAACTCAGTTTGTAACTATCTGGTCTTCGCGTAGAGAAAAAGTGACTATAAAATAGAGCCTTAAACTGCTCCCACGTCATGACAATCTCATCCATTATGGGGTCGTTCATAATCATCTCCTACCAATGGTAGGTGGGTCTTACAAACTGATGCATTGCAAGTGCAACTCTCTTGGGTCTAGTAACCCCTATAACATTCAAATGCTTGTTTATCTCCATGAACCATCGTCTGCTGCCACATGATCGACCATCACCTCAAATGTAGTAAGTCGGAGCTTCTGAAACTCGATCAATAAGTCCTTCTGCTCCCTATTATCCGTAATCTGTCATCCTTGTGCTATTGGACTAATGGAAATTTGTATCTAATGAGTTTGAGGCTGGGGCTGTACCTTTGGCTATGGCTGCGTCGGCGTTGGTGACTGTACCAGTGGCTGCAAGATCCTCACTACCTGCTCCACTACTTACTAAGTGATTTCAGTGATCATCTCGAGCGTCACCATCGCCCCTACTAGTGCTGCTACTGCTGGGGTCCCCTCATCTTTCTACCTCGACTCATTTGTATTCTCATTCCTAGTAGCATCCCTTCTGGTACTCCCCCCTGTTTGCAACATTATCTAGAAGTCAAAAGTTACTTTAGAGTCCAATACTTTAATCATTCAAAACAGAAATTCTTCAGTAATCATAATTCATCATAAATTTACTTATACTTCAATCTAGGTTACATGAACCCTTTCTCTTGAACTATGGATACAAAACATTCTTACAAGTTGTGATAATTGCCATCATCCACTACACATTTTTGTATTGTCCATACTATTTCCTAGTATCGTTCGTACTACCATGACTCTAGGTTCATGTTTCTAAGTTCTCGATTGTTCTGTGACCTACAAGTTTATGCTTCTAAGTTGTACTTTGAGGTTTCCATCCCTCATGTATGTTTTCAAGGTACTGGATTTTTTTTGGTTTAGTGTGGCAATACTCAAAATAATTATACATATATAGCAAGAAATTACTCAATAAATCAAGCAAGTAATACATGCTAGCATAGTAAAGTTCCAAGCTTCCATCTGTGTTTCCAAGTCCGTGCGTCCCATACCACCCTTGCGCATTAGCACAAGCTTCTACTTGGATATTTCACTACACCCACACAATTTCGCAAATGTTTCGATTTCTAAAGCTTGACAAGCCCCACTATGCTTGACTATCCCATACCAATCAAACACAGTGCGTACAAGTTCTTCCAAAGATACCGATCATTCACCAACCATGGTCCATCAATCTCTGAGTCCAAGATTTTTCTATACCCCCAAATCCCTATGCGTCCCATACCACATAGAAATCAGAGATACAATGTCCTCTTGATCTTGTGTTCTGACCAATCAAGTGTTCATTTTCACACATTTTTTGTCTTTAGCTTATGCCCTAAAAGCTTTTATTTAGGTTTATGATCCATTGTGCCTCTATGGCAACAACCAATCTCTATCTATAGTCTCTAAGGTCTTAATACTTGGATATCTGGTTCTTTGTCAAACCGTCAACCTATGCCAAGTTATGATTCTATCACTCTTCTATGATACCATCGGTTCCAAGTCTCAGACACTTCTCAAGTAGGGATCAACCCTCAAGGACATCTTCTCGAAGTAGGGATCAGACCATCGGGGACACTCCTCCCAAAGAAGGGCATCAAACCTCAGGGACACCTCCATGAGAAGAGATCAGACTATTAGGGACACCCCTTAGTACTTGCGTCCCATGCACGAGTAACAATTCGGGCACGCTGGCATCATTCTAGTCTTTTCTAGACTCTATTCGCCTAATAATGATCTATCCATTTACACCCCCCCCCCCCAAAAAAAAAAAAAAACTCAAGCATAGGCTTTGATACCAACCTTGTAACACCCGCCTCCCAGTTTCTCTATTTTCGTGATGAGTTGTCGGGGCCGCGCGCAGAGACGACACGCCCATTTAGCAGGAGATGCCAGATTCGGGTCGTTTGTCAAGAGGTAGAGGCCACTTAGTTCCTTCTCATTTTTTCTATTTCATGCTTGAAAACCTTTCTTTCAAATGTGTTATAAAATTAATTTAAAATATACATGATATCTTTGGAAATGAGAGTTTATAAGTAAATGAAATTGATTAGCAAAATTTCAAAAAATAACGTTGGGTTTAAATGCTCAAATCAATGTGTGCAAAAATCTGTCAAAACATTTAAATTAGAGATAAAATGATAACCTTTAAATTCAACACTTAAACACCCCAAGGATTTCCAAAATAAACTTAAAACATGTAATCATGTATAAAATGATTAGTCCAAAGAAAAGGGGCAAAAGCCCAATTCAAATGAAATGCAAAAAATAATTATTTACAAAATACATTTAACAACCTCCCAGAGAGGTTTCAACAAAATAATTGGAGTCGCTCGGAGATTGTCAACTCACGTTGCATCAAATCTCACCTAAATATGAAAATGGGGTGAGCTCGAAAGCCTAGTGGATCATACAACACATCACTAGCATTATTCAAATCAAAATACAAAACATGCAAACACTTTTATTATATTTGGGCGTTTCAAACACTTTATTATTTTTGTTGCAATTAAGAGTGAAAGGTTTGTGGCCTCGATGCCCCCGTCGTGGTCCAGGACAACGTCTAGAGGTAACGCCTGAGAGTCGATTACCTTTCGGGACCCTGACTGGGGTGTGAGGTCCGAAGTGACACCCAACCCTGCAACCAGTCTGGTTGGGGACACACACGATGACACCCCATAGGCCAATCATCACCCCGGTGTGTGGTTTTTGTCTTAATTTAATCTTCATTAGTTTCACAATCACATTTCAAATCATACATCAGAAGTAATACTTCAAACACATGTAAATCAATCATACTAACATTCAAGTATTTTTATTCATGGTATGAATTATTTCATATTGTCTAGGCATGTGAGTATAACAATTTTTTTTATACAATCAATGTGTTATCTCAACATTCAACCAATCATTTCAATCAATAGTCACTCAAGAACAATCCTAGCATGCTCCTAAGTGCAAATTCAAAATAATCAATTGTAATACTTAAAAATCATGCACTTAATGAAATAAGAAATTCAACATCAATTGGATGAAATTTGGGTGAGAAATGAAATTGGGTTTATTTTAGGGGCAAACATAACAAGTCCAAAATCCTCATTTAGTGACCCTTAAGACCTCAAAATGACCTAAAATTTCATGAGATGACATGAACTAATCAACTAGACAACATATTCAAAAATCAGCACAATTGGCCAAGAATTAGAACTTCATTTGCATAGTAACCCTTCAATAGAGTCTAAATTACGAAAGTAAATGAAATAAAGATTACCTTAGTTAAAAAATGGTTTGGAAATATGTATAAGTCTATTCATGTGGACCCATGAATGCATAACCACCCAAGAATGATCAAGTGCACCCATAGTCCATAAACCCCAAAATCGCCCCATATGTGTGTGTATGAGTGTGCACACATGTGAAGGAACCTAATTAGAAGTTTTTAAAGTTTAATCCATGCTCACAAGGGGAACCCTAGCCATCACACATAAAGAAAAGAAGAAACCAAAGAAACAAGAGCAAGAAAGTTTCCTAAACATAAAAATATACGATCTTGACGCCAACCACGTAGATTACCATCGTATCCTTGAACATCAAACCCTAGCCGTCATATGCAAACCATCACCTTGATTTTGGAATGTTTTTGTGTTGCCCTAGCTGCCCAAGATGCCCCATTTTTCTCTTGAAAATCTATATAAACCTCCTTGTGCTCACTTCTTCATTCCAAAGCAAAGAGTTGACACTTCCCTCTTTGCTTGTTTTAGCCCTCTTTTTGGCAACCCCTTTTCCTCTCTTGTGTTCTTAAATGATTTTCAGAGAGAAGTTAGGATTTTGGATTTCTTTTATATTGTTGAAGTTGCTGGTGGTTCTTAAAGTGCATAGAAGAAGGGAACCTATGCCGAATTTTCTTTAAACAAGCAACTAAGGTGGATGAGATTTCCTACACTTCTACTTTACTAGTTTTGGTTTCTAGCATGTTCATGCATCTTTTATTTTCGGTTTAGCATGTTTATTTTTAGTTTTCAACATGTTTGATCATGATTTAAATTTAGGGTATCATGTATGCATGTTTTAAGCATTCATGATACCATGCCATCCTAGTTTTCATGCTTAGGTTTGATTTGAATTATGAAGCATCCTATGTATTGTTTTCATGCTCTTTGAATGTTTTATTCTAAATTTTATTATTCTGATTTTTGATTCATGAATGTGTGGGAATTAAGATTAAGAATTTGAAGTTTATGAACCACATACTATCATAGTAATCTAAATAATGTTATGAGTGTTCTTTACATATATTTACTGTATATGGGTCTCATTACTATGTGGGGATGTGTCTAGCCCAAAGTACTTGGATTATGAACATGGGATCCTTATTCCAATGGAATATGACAAGATGAATTGTTTTTCCATCCAAGAGTGGAGTATTTGATAAGAACATCAAGCGATTAGAACCCCTTTCAGTGTTAATGTCAACAATAACCAAAGATCTTGTTTGAATCGCTTAATTGTTTACAAGTGTTTTGAATTTGGATGTGCTTTTGATTTAAATTAGTACTTTAGTTGTTTATGGAATGATCCACTAGGCTATGTGCTCACCCCTTCCTCTCTTATTTTTCAAGAATTTGAATCATGATGACTATTGAGTATTTGATAAGATTCTCAACTTGGAAAATTTATATGTAGGGGCATGTTGTCCAAATTTCGATTATTTAAATTAAGACTTCTGTTGAGTTTAGTTTTTAAATTGAGTTATGTACTCTTTTGTTATTTGAAATTCAAGTATGTACTTCTTTATTATAAGGACTAAAGATTTTCTTTTATCTCTCATGTAATAGTCATATTTAATTAAAGTAAAATTGTTTGGGTTGTGTGCTCATGATGAAATAATAAGACTTGAGATAATTAGAATGTGATGCAAGTTGTGTACTTGTAATGTAACATGGCCCAACCCTCCCTGTGATTAGCTAAACAATCAAGTCTCGGGGGTTGGGGTGTTACATCAATCATCATGTTTAATATTTTAAAATCCAAATAATAGTAGAGAGTACAGTAATGACATCCACTTTAGTATTCCTTGGTCTTGTGCCTTTGTTCCTTGTCGTGCACGCCTTAGATCCTCAATCTAGAAGGTTTTTATACCAAGGTTTTGTGAGTCTAAGGTATTCATAACATGTTTAAAATCATAGATTTATGTCCCTTACATATGCAATTCACATTGTACACAAAGTCAAAACGAAAACAAGAAAAAATACAGAGTACACGATGGGTTACCGCAGTAATGTGGTCAATTACCACAGTAACTAGTGGGTTTTCGCGTGTTCAGTGTATTCTATGCGTGTTATTGCGATCACCTACAGCAGTAACTACGAGATTTCTAGAAAATGAAATGCCTTTGTGTGCATTGTCTCGATCGTGGTTTCCCCACGTGTTTAATAGTTCAATACACACACATTAAGCTTAAAACACACATCAAACTGAATGAATTATTTATACCTTAGAGATCTGTGCTTTTTGTAATACTCCAAAATTTTGTCAAATAATAATTAATTTGAGGAAAATAAATAAAATAAGTCAAATAAATTAATTTTAAGGATTTTAAGAAATTTTGGGTGCAAATGGTAGGTTGGCACATAAAAAATAAAATAAATTAGAGATATTGTGAAAATTAAACAAATAAAACCTTAATTTGATAATTAAATGAAAAATTAAGGTTTAGAAAAATAAATAAATGAAAATAAAGTATA
>JAJIYU010008109.1:0-18330 GCA_030144865.1 Tinospora cordifolia | reverse complement strand
TAGAGGAACGATAACATTAATGGAGGAACATTCTTCTTCTTCTTCTTTGCAAGATCAAAGCAATCTTGAGGATTGCGAGATTTAGTTCTTCTACTGCTTCTTCTTCTTTAGGAGATCAAAACAACCAAAACCAATCGTCGCTGCTTCTTGTTGTTCGCACTCGATTGTTGCTGCCGCTACTACTCGCCATTGTAATTTTATATTCCGGTATATTTGATAATATTTAGCCAAGTACGATATATGTGAAACTTTGTAAAAAGTTGCCTAGATTAATGAAAATATATTTATTTTTATGGTATTTTCTGTAATTTGCACTAGGAATTTTGCATCAGCCGTGAGGCCTGTGCAGGCCAAATGGCCCATAAGACTCTAAGCCCGTGGGCTTTGATCGTGGCACTGTAATATTCCAAAATTTTATAAGCATATACAGTAAACATGAAATAAATATTATTTTATAGCAAAAATAAAAATTTTAAATAATAAATAATAAATAAATAATAGTTTAAAATAATACTAATTAATAAATAAATAAATAAATAAAAATATAAAATTTTGAATTAATAGTGTCTAAATAAAAAATACGAGGTTTAGAAAATAAAATAATAATAATAAAATAAAATTTTTAGAATTTATAATATTTTACAAAAAATAATAATAAATAAATAAATAAAAGATTCATTGATAAAATATTGATAGAAAAAAAGAAAAAAGTTGTTTTATAGCTTACTCGCGCAACTATGCAAATGATTCGAAAACGAAAATAAATCAAATTAACCTCGTGTGTACATATTACCGTATGAAAAAAATTATATATTTTCATATATATATTAATAATAAAGAAAATAATTATTAAAATATATACCTAAATTATAGTTAAAAAAAATTAATTAAACATTAGTTGTTGAAAATTTTAGTGGATTAAATTTGAGAGATTGTTGAAAAAAAAAAACTAAAACAACAGAAAATTCCAGAAACATCAGTGATCAACCGGTTGAAAAAAAAAACCAGATTGTTCTGGAAATCGGAAGAATGAAGAAGAATTCGGACAAAAGAAAGAAATTTCTGGATTTTGAGAGAGGATTAAAGAAGTACGATGGAAGAGAAGCAAATTAGGAGTTGGATTTTCTGGTTTTGGGGTGTCCGGGAAATCGAAGAAGAGGATTTTGGGGGTTTAATTTCAAATTCGGTTCATGAAGTATTGAAACAGAGGAAAACCAGATTTAAACCTTGTGATTTGAAAATTTTGGTTTGGGTTTTGGATTTGGGCGTTCAACAATGCTTTGAAGATGCAACGACTGCAATTTTTACATTTTCTGGTTTTTGTGAGTAATTAAAGACGGAGGAAACAAGATCTGAAACAAAAAAAAAATGGCATTTTAATTTCCGGGTTTTGGGTGCATTCAACAGAGGATTGAAGTTGGAATCGAACAAGAAAGAAGATCTGAAATTGGGGGTTGAAATTGTGTGTTGGACGTCCGTTCAGTGTAACAGGGGAAGAACAGGGGATGACAAAGGTTGAAGATATGATTTGGGATGAAATTCTGGTTCATGAATGGTTGAGACAGAGAAACCAAAAATCTGATTTTTTTTGTTGGGCCTTCGAGTAACCAAAGAAGAAGAACCCATAAACCTGATTTTTGGGTTGGTTTTCAAATGGGATTGGAGATTAATTTTCTGGTGTGATTACTGGTTTTTGAGCATACTCAAAATAGAGGAACGAAAGGCGAAGAAGCTTTGCTGCTGGGTGGACGAAAACAGAGAAGGGAAGAATAACGGCTAGTTTGATTTCTGGATTTTGGGTTGCATTCATGTAATAATTCAAAATTTTGTTAAATAATTAAAAATAAATAAGTTTAATAAAATTAAATAAAATAAGTTAAGTAAAATAATTTTAAGACATCTTTAGATATAAATTGTGGATTGACACAAAAAAAATAATATTATTAAAGATATAATATAAAATAGTGAAATAAGACTTTAATTTGATAATTAAATAAAAATTTTAATTTAGTAGAATTAATTATAAAATTTAAAGAGTTGTTTAAGAAATAGATATATATATACATACACATATATATAGGTTAATGTGTGTATGAATAATATGTGTGTTAGCATAATAAATGTTAACACTACATATTATAAGAATATATATATAGAAAAATTTACATAATTAAATAAAAATGTAGTATACGTGTATTTATTTAAAATGAATGAAATATTATATAAATATCAATTTATAATTACATAAATAATTATCTGAAAATGAAATATGAAATAAATAAAAATATATGGAAATGAAAAATATAGATTATTTAATTATTGACATTAAAGATATTAAAGAAATAGAAAAATATCTAATAAATATAATATTAAATAACTAGAAAGGGGAAAATATTAGTAAGTCCATAAAATAGAATGATTTGTGCAATAAAACCAAGTTTTCATCAATTAGAAAGTGTCTAATTAGCAAAATTCGGATAATAGCAACCTTAGAAAGTGATTTTGGTATTAGAAACTGCATCCAACGACCAGAAATACATCATCCGCACGATCTAAGATCTCACGGTCACGATCAAAACCAAAATCGGCGCCCGGATGCATCGAATCAACCAAATCCAACGGTCCACGTTTAATTCATTAGATCCAACGGCTCATGGCTCAGGCACAAATCGTGATCGCAAAAGTGCTGAGATCAAGGAACATCCAACGGGCTAAATCAGAGGCGCAGTCGGAGATCGCAAACACACCGCGATCGAGGATCATCCAACGACCCTGATGGAATTCATTGATCACGATCGAGATCCGCACACCGCGATCGATGCGCATCCGATGGCCCAGAAAGACGCATCCCGATCGATCGCGAACCAAACGCCGAGCTCGAGGAAGATCCTACGGCCCGGATCAAACCCGCACAATCACTGCGATCGAGAACGATCCGACGATCCACAGCAAATCCAAAAATCTTGATCGCGATTTGATGCTGCGATCGAGGATTATCAACGTTTCAGATTAAATGCTTCGAGATCAAATGAGAAATTAACTGAGAAAATCTGAAAAAAAATCCGAATAAATTAAAAAAAAAATCCAAAATTTTGGTTTCTAAATTCCAAAAATTATTCCACTACACTTGCTATTTTTCTATGCTTGGGGGGCACGAAATTTTGAATAATTGGTAAGTTTCCTACAAGGAGAACACCAAAAACTTACCATTCTACACTATTTTGAACTCTATATAAATGACCCCTAATGCTTACATTGTGTTCATCCCAAATCAAGAGCATACTAGTCCCTCTTGACTCTCTTTAGCCTTCTCCTTGGCAATCCCCTCAGTTCTTGAGTAATCTTGAACTGTTCTTGAGTGTTCTTGAGAGTTTTTGAGTGTTTGGAAGCTTTGAAGTAACGGAACTCTGCCGGATTTCAGAAGTGTGCAGAAGAGACGTATTTAAGGTGGAAGTGACTTCTAACTTCTACTTCTTTATTTTAATTTGAATGAGCCTTACATGTGTGATAATGTTTTGAAGATGATTGATTGAATATATGTTTTAATATGCATACTTTATTTATTTGATGTGCCATGAATATACATGTTATGCATGTTTAGAAATTAAGAATATTGATTCATGTTATACATGAATTGTGCTATGAATAAATATTTAATGATTCATGTTTTGTATATATTGCATCGATGGTTTAATTTGATATTGTGTGTTTTATCACTAAGAAAAGATTAAATAATGATTCAATCCACGTACTGGCGCGATGATGGACTGCATAGTGTCATCGTGTGTGTTCTACCCCTGACCCGGCTTGCTGGTTTACCATTGACGATTTTGAACTGGGTTTCCAAGAGTGATCCCACTTCATAGATATTGGGGTTTGAGTTTCTATTTGTCATTCTCTCTCCCTACGATGTGGAACACAGAGATTAAACTCTTTCGGTCCGAATGTCAACCATAAACAAGAAATTGTTTGAATCGCCTAATGTATAAAAGTGTTTGATATGCTTGGTTTGTTTGAATTGAAATAATGATTTAGATCATTAGAAAGATCCACTGAGCTATGTGCTTACCCCTTTCCTTCTATTTTTCAAGTAATTGAATTACATGAAAACCATGAATATTAGTTAGGTTTTTTTTATTTAAAAAGTTTCTAATTTCTATGTAAGGGCATGTTGCCCAAGTTTTCAATCTTTCGCTGTAATATTTTTTTTTAAGATCAAATTATGTACTCAATTTTATTTAATTAATTGAGTTTATGAATTTCAGTTATTTCTTATATTATTACTTTATTAAATTCTCAAATTTAAATTATGTATTGTCAAATAAAGTTAAGGCATGAAATAATTGAAATAGAAAGAAAGTCAAGTGTGTGTCACTTCTAAATGTAACACCGGCTCGACTAGCCGTTTGGTTTAGTCCACCGTCAAGAGAATAGTGGTCATGTCCAAGGCTTAAAGATGCGGGGTTTGGGGTGTTACAATTCATGGCTCTGGTTTTGCTAGGTTGAGGATTTTGATTTGAGTTGAAATGGAGAACAAGGAGACGAAGAACGATGAATAGCAAGTAATTTGGGGCTGCCGTGAGATGTGTTGCGTGTTTGGATTTGGGTTGTAGCTACGGCCAGCGAAGGAGAAGAAAAGAATGAAGTTTCAACGGCTATGATTTGGAATTTTAGGATTTGGTGACAAAAATTGGGTGTGATTTGGCTTGGTTTGATGAACAAGAAAATAGTTCACGATCTGGTCGTGCGTCTGGTTCATGAAGGAGAGAAAAGAAGAGTTATGAACCAGCTAGTGCAATTTGGGCGTGAAAAAAAAAATTGTTTTGTTGCTGCTAGGTGAAGAATGAAAACCAGCAGATTGTATGTGTTGGCCATGGTGTTAGTTTGACAAACAGGGAAGAAAAAAAACAAAAGATGAGAAGAATTGCAGCTGCTAGACGATGATGCTGCTAGTCGTGAGGTGCTGTTGGACCGTGGAAGAAGAAAAACCAACAAGCTGGTGTTGCTGCTGCTCGATGATAATCAAGAAGAGGGGTTTGCTGCTGTGGCAGATTGAAATGAAGGACGCTGTTGTTGGGTCTAGGGAAAAGAATGAAAAATGAATGAACAACACTGCTGCTACTACGTTGGGACGACGAAGGAAAAAAAAAATCTGATTTTCTTAAGCCATTTTACGGTTTTGATTTTGGTAGCTGCTGGTGCATTGTGATGAAAGTGATGAATAAAAAACCGAGGAACAGAAGATGTGATTTGTGTGCGTGTGCGGTGACCAACATGAGCTAGTGCGACAAAGATGACGATGAACGATGTCAAGCTTCAAATGCTAATATGATAGGTATATTTTTTAGATTTTAAAATTTAGATAGTTTAAAATTTATTTTCTTCGATTTTAGATGCAGAGAATAAAATTTATAAACAAAATTTGAACCCTCAATAGTAAAATATAAAGTTGAAGCTTTACTCAATATTTGCTAGAACTAAATTAGTTCGGCTGGTAGATTTTTGACTGTGCAAAAGAAAGTCTTCAGCAAATAAATTTTCATCGTTGGTGTCGTTCATGCGAAGAAGATGACGCAAGGTAAAAATTTAGACTTTTAATTTTTGTTAGTATGAAATTTATTTAAAATGATTTTAGATGTGAAAAAAAAATGAAATTAGAAATTTAGAAACTAGATGCAAATAGAAAATATTAAAATCTTCTTATTTAAATAGAAATTGATTAAAGCAATTACAAAAGTTAGTTTAGAATATTTGTTTAAAAATTTAAATTAATTTAATTTAATATTAGATTATTTATTAATGAATGAATATAAGTATTAATTGAAAAAAAAATTAGAGTAATTAATCTTTTAAATTAGGATTAGAAAAATAGTTTTTCAACACATTAATAGTTTTATTTAACATTAGAAGTTAAAAATTTAATAATCCAATCAGTTGAAAACATGAAAAATAAACCTATAGGAGTTTAAAATCGTTTATAAGAAAAAATAAAATTCAGGCCTTGAAACTAAATGTATAACATTAAGAAGTCTTATTTTGTCTGTAACTAAATTAATTATAATATTAATAAATTATTTAAATTGTAAAGATTTAGTTATTAGCAATCTAATTTTATGAAAAAGTTTGATAGTTAATTATTAAAGTTTTAATTTTAAATTAATAAAATTTAGAGAACTTAAAAGTCATTTTAATTAGAATGTATAAAATTCTAGAAGTTAGGAATAACACAAAATTAGTTGAAACTATTTCTAGACTTTATAATTAGTTTAGAAATTTTTAAGCTTAAGAATATTTTGAATAAGATTTAATTATGAATTAGGGACTTAAAAATTTTTATTGATTATTGAATCTCATATTCTTACGAATGGTTCGAAGGAAAGCAAGAGAGTCCTAAAGATCTGCAAAATCAGGTGGGCGTGATTTCCTTGCTCTTACATATTATATAGATTTAAGATTCAAAACATTTACGTGATAGTTTTAGATTAATTAGAATTTCATTTGGAAAATTATTGAACATGTTTGATGTGCTTGGATGATGGTGTAGTTAATGATCAACAAATTCATTTCATACTAGATTAATTCATGATATGCATAAATAGAAGACATGCATTAGATAGTATTATTCATTTATTTGGATACCATGTAAATTGCATTATCATAACATTGATTATTTATTTCAAATGTTATTAAATTTAATGCATAAATTCCATTGATTCCTTATTATGTTGTGTGATACTTTTGTATGATTGAATTTGTGTGTGTAACTAAAATAAGACAAATGATTATTAAGAATCCACGTACTGGTGCGATCGACGAGCTTGAAGCGGATCAGGGTGGTATCTCCTATATGCTACCGCTTGAGATCGATGAACTACAAGGCGGATCATAGGTATTTCCAACCGTAGTTGCCTGCGATAGCTCAAAGTCTTTGGGAGATGGTACGATACCATGGTAAGTATTCTCTCTTAGGCTGTGATACTGAAATGTGACTAATTCTAGATGGTACTCGAGCCTTTCTATGATTAGACGAGATCACAGGAAATACCGAGAAGCATCTCAACCCTCTTTCAGTCTCAGACTTTGACCAAAACCAAATGGATGTTTGAAATGCCTAATGTTTGAAAATGTTTGTAATGTTTTGGATTAGGTCTATATAATGCGTGTGATGTGTAGGAATGATCCACTGGGCTTTCGAGCTCACTCTCATTTCATTTTTTAGGTACACATAGACGTAGAGTATTGTAACTTACGTCAGAAGCCTCGCATTTTAATTGGACACCTCATTGGGGAGGTCGTCCGGGATAGGTGGCTTTGGAGGTTGTATTTTGTTTATTTTTACTGAAACGATTTTCATGTATTTATTTTGATTTTTAATTCAATCAATCAGATTAGTGAACAATATTATTTGTTTAACATTTCTGTTTAATAAAAGTTTTGAAGTGATTTCGTTGCATTATTTTTGATTTGTAATCTATGATTGAAGTTATCTTATTTAACTGCAGAAATCCGGTGAATATATTGAGAAATTATTTTGATCTATTGTTTTGTACAAAATGTATTTGGAGATATTTTTCAGAAAACTACTACTTGATTGAAATTTAAAATTGAAGAAAAAGATTTTGACAGAAGGAAAAATTTAAGTAGCATTCCGATTTTCAATGGGCAACGATCCACACGTGAGACAACATGTGATAGAAGGTTCAGTTGAAAATTGGGGTGTTACAGGCGCTTAGGTCGACCCAAGCACCTGGGCTACCTTTGTGCCCCACCTTCTTTCCCCGTCTCCTTTCTTCTCTTTCTTCCCTCCTTTTCCATCAATAAACCAAGCACGACCCTTGGTTTTAGGGCCCTGGCTTTGACGACAGCACCACCATCTGAACTACTTGGGTCTGGCCAACAAAACACCTTGCATAGCTACTCAAGGGCCACGTGGATGGCCACATGGCAAAGTTTTTGGCCATATAAGGATGCCCCAAACATGCTACAAAACCTTGTTTTGTATCTTTGGACATTGGAATTCAACACCTTCGTTCTCTTTCGTCCCAAACCCGAACAAGTTGTGAAAACTGCCATGAGAGAGCTTTCGTATCCCTCTCCAAGTCCCCACATTCCCTTGGTCCAATCTCATAGCCATAGGAGAGAAAAATGGTCAGCGTGGTGTGGTACTTGACATAGTTGAAATATAGGATAGTTGGAAAAGTGGTTGGTTTGTGTTTTGGAGGAGTGTTTCTATGGCCATTTCGTGGTTATCTCTTGAGGTAAAACCTTTCTTTCCCATCTCTGATATGTGGATTTCAAGTTTCAATCATTAGAAAATGAAAACTAAGCTTGTGATTGTAATTTATAAGTTGCCAAAGTGGGTTAGTTGCAACTTCTTACAGTAGAAATTGATCTTGGAGACAACTTTCGGGCAACATTTAAAAGGCTTAGAGGAGTCCATTGGAGCTCAAATTTGGGTGCGTGACCTTGGTACTTAAGGCTATAAGATGATATAAATTTCTTATCATAATCTTCTGTTATCGTGATTTACTATGCATGCCAAATTACCTTGTTGCCTTGGTGTTTTGATACTTAAAAAAATTTTAGAGTTGTATTGAATGTATGCCATGTCTTTGATGATATGTATGAGTGGGATTTGATCATTTGTCTTAATTAATTCGAATGACTTTTGAAAGGAAATGTTTCTGCAATCTAAATATATGCAAGAGGTGTAGATAATAGCCTTTAAATTAGATTTAATGGGGGAAAACAATGCTTGAAATTCATGAAAACACATAAACTTAGGGTTATCTGTTGCACATCTAAAACTGTAGGGGACTAATTGACTAACCAAATCTTACAATTTTGAACTAAACTTTAGTGGAGACCTTACCGGATATCCTAAAAATAAAGTACTAAATTTCATCCAAATTAGATATAGGTAAGTAGGTAAATTAGGATGAAATGTGACTGCCTGTCACATGAAATTTAAGATTTGAAGGGGACTGATAACACACACTTAAAACCCTATCAAATGAAATCCAAAAATTACAAACTAAAATTCTGGTAAATATTTAAGAAATCTAATAGTGGTTGAGCTAATAGTGGTTAAGCCTTGTTTGGATACGAAGATTACTAGTTGAGCTAATAGTGGGTAAGTCTTATCCCTAGTAAAGCTAAATATTGAAAAGGAGATGGGTTATTCTGTTCGAGAAAGGCCAGTTATTGAAGTAGACTTTGTCTCAACTCCTAATCTAGAAGTTGTCCTACCAGCTTATATGAGTATTCGGAGTTGAAGAATACATTGAAATTGATCTTCTATTAAGGAATTTTCCTCGAGAAGGAGTTTTGAAAATTAGGAGGTGGTGTTACAGGGCAAAGTGTACTAAAAAACAAAGGTGATACCAAAGGTGACATTGAAAAATGGAGATGGCTTGCTGGTTCGATGGAAGGACCTTTCAACCGAGTGATTGAGATCCTAAGCCCAGAAAAGAGACTTTCGGTAAACACTTCGGTATTGCCTAGGGTAGCATAGTGGATCATGAATGAAAACTTCTGTGACATAGGTTATAAAAATGTGTGAAAATGAAACACTTATTTGGTTAGGACCTAAGATTAGGAGGATCTTCTATCTCTGGTTTTTACGTGGTATAAGACGCATAAGAATTTTTGGGTACGGAGCAATCTTAGACTTGGAGAATGATGGGCCATGTTTGGTGACTGATCAGTGATTTTGGAGGAACTTGTTTTCCTATGCTTAGCTGATGTGGGATGGTTAAGTATAGTGGAGCTTGAAAGGCCTTAGTCATCAAGAAATTTATAAAATTGTTTGGGTGTCGTGAGATCTCTAGGTGGAAGCCTTTGTCAATGGGTAAGAGTAGTATGAGACACTCGAACTCGAAAGCATGGGTGGAAGCTTAGAATTTCACTATGCTAGCATGAGATTGTAGGATTGAATGATTGTTTGAATGCATGCTACCTTCACGAATATGTGTATCATTTGTTTTGTGATCATGAAACCAAAACCCTATACCTAACAACACTAGAGGACTTTGAAAATCCTCCAACATAACTTCGAAGCATGAACTAATAGGTTACTGAACAAATCGAGAACCTAAAAACATGAATTTATTGTTATGATAACACTTATTGACATAACGAATAACCTAGGAAAGATAAGCTATTATCACAAGTTTAGAAAAACAATTTGTATCCCGAGGATAAGGAAAGATAGGTTTTGCATACCCCTGAATGGAATTGAAATGAGATTATGATTCTTCGCGATGATCCCTTATCATATACTGATATGACTTTTGATTTGTAGATAATGACAAGAACCTGAGGAAATGAGACAAGGGTAGAAAACATTGATGAGTCTGGTTAGAGGGATTAGGGGGCACCCATGGCAGCAGTAGCTCCAATTGGAGCAATCCTATTGCTAGAGATTTTTGTAGAGATCACTCAATAGGTAGTCGAGCAGGTCATAAGAGCTCTACCTCCGGCGTAGGATCTATCACCCCCAGCCTCAGGCTCATCAGGCCACATTACCAAATGGTCCAATAGCACTGGGTCGAATAGTTGTTAAAGACAAGGAACAATGGAACCTATTGATTGAATTCCAGAAGCTGCGTCCAAGTACCTTTGAGAGCAAGGTGGACCACATAGCAGTGGATATCTAGTTTTCTGAGATGAACAAGCACCTGAACACCTTAGGGGTATTTGGGCCCAGGCGAGTGGCCTTGGCAGTGCACCAATTCATTGGACCTTGACATGGGAGGAATTCAAGAAGTTATTTTATGACAACTTTTTCTCCATAGCCATTGCAAGACAACTTTAGTTAGAGTTCATACGCTTGGCTCAGAGAACTATGATTCGCATACAACAAATCTCAAGAACCCCAATTCCTTTCTTTCTTGTTTACCAAGCCAAAACCCTAATTCCTTTCTTTGCTTTCTTCAATAGGTTTGCCCTAAAGCTTGAAGAGCAAGCCTTTCCCCCCTTTTTTTTTCTATTAATCCATGATTTGTTTTGCCAACTCATAGTTGAGTTTAATCACCAATATTTGATTTTTGTTTCCACCAACATCATCAACCAATACTTCATTTTAATTTTCAAATCATAATCTATGCATACATTTAAATAAAATATGATTTTAACTTGTTTATTTCTTTTTTTTTTCGCGAACTTCATATTTTTATCTTAAATATTATTAATCTTAAAAATTTATTTTTTGCACGTATTGTAAAAACTATTATTTATTTATTTTTTAACCCAAAGTTCACATCACATATCTGTAATCAAAATATTCATTTTATTTCTTAATTGATTATTTTATATTTTTATTTTACTTGCGAAGTGTACGCGTTAATAGTTTTGGGGTATTACATAGCCTAGTTGCCTTGGGGGTTGTTACTAATGACATGGATTTATATACTAATGACATTGATTTAGGTGAAGCTTTTAAGCATTGCGAGTCAACTGCTAGTTGGGATAAATCTTACTTGCGTGGCGGGTTATGTTTCAAAATGACAAACTTTGTGATTACAATTGCTTATTGCGTGTGTTGTTAATGAAGGAAGTGCATTATAGTAGTCTAATAGGACAGTTTGGCATCACTAAGACTTTTGACATTTTGAATGAACATTTTACTCACCCATGATGTGTGGAGATGTTGAAAAATTCATGTGTAGATGCATTATATGTCATGAGTAGAATCCAATCTGAACAACCATAGATTATATGTGCCCTTTCCTATTCCTATTATACCTTGAGAAGATATTCAGCAGATTTTCTTGTTCTATATCCAAGAGGAAGAGGAACTCTATTTTTGTTATTGCCCACAAGCTCTCAAAAAAGGCACACTTGATTGTATGTCATAAGATTAATGGTACTTCTAACATTGTTTATTTATTCTTTCAGGAAAATGTGAGGCTTCACGGGATGCCCTTGGACGATAGTATTTGACTGAGATGCTAAATTGTATGCTAAGCAAGGTTGTGGATTTCTTTTTCCTTTTGCAAAATGTTTCTTTGGGTTAGTTTTTACACACGTCAAGACTAATCACTACTCATGCTTTATACGTGGCTTGGCCAACACCTTCTCCAAATTTGGAATAACTCACCCACTAACTCCTTTGCAAGGGTGGGAAAATCACTATAATAGGGGCACACATGTGGTTAAGGGTAGGAGTCAAACCCGCGCCTAATGCATGTCTCAACCTTCCTAGCCAAGTTCTACACCAACTTAGCTATCTGTAACACCTCGCCTCCTGATGACAATCTCTAAGGGTACAAATGTGAATATTGCCCTCATTCGTAATTAATAATAACATGATCAATTAATACAACATTGAATAGCAAAGATACATCAACTATTTGTTCATCATACATAAACAGCTCATCAGAGACAAGACATCACTAATTCCCTTGGTAATACCTATGTCATAATCTCATATAGAAATGAGGTCAATAGACAAAAGTAAACATATAACAACTAAATGTGATATCACATAATATTGAAGTACCAAGTCCAACCAACATCAAAATAATCATCTAATATTCCATCAAAACTAAATATCATTTGGGCCCCTTGGCCTCTAATTATTTAACGTACAAAATTAAAGTAATTAAAAGTCTTTAGGGCCAACATGCTCGACGTAACTAAAACAACTACTGAACTAATCTCTAGCTATAATGATGTCCCCAGTTGCTCCATGTCATTGTTGACCTAAAATGTTATAAGTGGCGTGAGCTGGCAGAGTCTAGTGGATCGATCGAACTATTCAAACCATTAATTTTAACCAAATAAACACACATGTTACACGCTTACAACATTAGGTGTTTCAAACGACAAATTATTTTAACTTGTCATTAAGACCGAAAGGATTCTCCTCGGTGTCGATATCATTCAGAGGTAACACCCTAAGATCAATTACTTATTCAAGACTTTATCTAGGGAGTAAGGTCATCTTGACTCTCAATCCCATGTCATCACTATTAGTAGCATGAGAATAGTATCATTCTCAAGAATCAAATAGACGGTCAAGGCCGAGTCTTGGTTAGGGACACCCACGATAACACCTAATGGCCGATTATTGCCTTCGTATGTGGTTATCATCTTTATTAGTCTTTTCTTAGTGAATTTCATGGCACAACATAATCAATATACATTATTCATGAATATATACAAAACAAATTTCATGGTATCTCAATCATTCATTTTTAGATAATTAGTATCATCATGCATGCATAAATTATAACATTGAGCATGCTCTCATTCACGTCAATCAATCATAACATTTGATTCACTCAACATCATTAATGAATTATTATCCTAAACCATCAAAAAAGCATGTATGAGATATTTATTAGAATTAAAATAATAGGCTAAAACTCAGAAGTCATCTCCACCTGTTCAAATGTCTGACTGCCTCGAGATTTGCATTACTTCTGGATCTATCCGGGATGTTGACCTAATACATCTTAACAAATATTTTTAGTAACTTATTTTTCCATCGTGAAATATTATTTTTCACTTTTTATTTCTATAATGCATTGTCAATATTTTCAGTGTATTCAGTGTCTTTATTTTCAGTGTAATGTACACTATTATACTAATTTATTTATAGACTTAGCCAAAAATATTATTTTTCATTATGAACTGTATCATGATAAATTATTTGGTCATTTTATTATTAGATTAAATCTTGAGATTTTAATTTAACGATACCATGCGCATATTACATGATTATCAAATTTGTTTTCAATAATGATATAGAAAATCTTTGTTTTATGTATCTTTAAATTTTGATAGAAATTATTTTATCTTCTTAATATTTTACTTTATTTTTAGCAAGTCTTACTTTCTGATTTTTCCTTATTAATTTTTTTCTGGTTTTTTAATTTCATTATTTTCATCAATTTTACTATTTCTATAATTAACTTAGTTTATTTTTCAACTACGTGCCTATAACTCGTAAGTATTTATTATATTTACCTATTTAGATGATTTTCTATTAATTTAGTTCCTGATTTTTTATTTTCTTTTAATGTGACTATTTTTTATTTTTCTTTCAATTTAATTCATTTTATCTAATTTATCATATATTATACTTTCTTACACATATATTAATTATTTACCTTAACCAACCTATAATTATATATTTTAATTATAATCCTCTAATTTTTAACTTCATTTCCAGCAACTAAATTTTTATGAAAATTTCTTCAAATAATTATTTTGATCATAATTATCCATTATATCATATTTTTACTACTTTCTCTTTATTTCATTATATATATATAAAATTACAAAAATTAATTTGTTTTCTTACTCATTTTTATTTTTTTTCCCCACCAACCTGATTTTCTAAAATTTTTTCTTTATTAGAAATTTTAAAAATATATTTTTCACTTGTTTTCACCCTATTTTACCAATTAAGTTGTTTTTACTCTAAAAATTATATTTTTACTTATACTTTTGTAAAAATTAGTTTTAGCTATTTTCAGTATATTCTGCCTTCCAATTTAGTTTGGGTGATTTTATTTATTTATTTTACGTATCTATTCATGAAATTCAAATTTTATTTTATGTTTTTTAATAATAATTTCTAGCAAGTATTTTTTTTTTGAATTTCTTGTATTCTTTGTCTTAAGCACTATTTTCTTCTCCTATTAAAGTTCTTATGTTATTATTTACTAGTCCCTATGGTCCTGTTTGTTACACAGGATTGGAATAGGATAGGACAAAAAATTATCCTAATTCGGTGTTTGGTGGTACATATAATAGGATAAAAATTTATTCAGGCCCACATCACTTATCCTATGTTGGTGGAAAAACTCCATCCCATTAATTTTGGTGGGATTGAGTTATCCCACAAATTTTTTTTTTACTTTTACTTTTTTTTTAAATAGTTTTAAAAAAATTTTATATTCCATCCTATTTCATCCTATCCTATCTTACCAAAATAATTATATCCCATCCTGTGCACCAAACGAGCCCTATGTGTTATACAATATACCTTTTTTCAATATCAATGATCATTGTTTTAAATCTACTCATGTATGCACCATTTTATTTTTGTATTTCAAACCATAATTTTATTAATGAATGCTTATATGATAAGATTCATTCAAACCTATGTTTTCATATTAAATAGTCATTGTAACACAATTTTATACATGTAAGTCAATCTACATCCTATCATATTGTAGAACATGCACTATATGTTATTCTAAAACTTATAACATGATTTAATCTACATGTTTCATATAATAGAAACCAAAGAATTAGATTCTTGATTTCCTAGCACTTGTTTATGCATAAATCATAAAGAAAACATAATTTGCAAATGGATTACCCTTTTCAAATCATCAAATAACGTATAGGGTCAAGAGGTTATATTCTAGTGCCTTAATCCCTTGTTGCTCGATTCTCCAATGATTAAACTTCTAGCAAGCGAGTATTTTCTTCTCTTGGACATGCTGATGGAGGAACGCAAGAGTGCTGAAGCGTCTTCGATGGTCAGGCCAACCAATACGTCAAAGAGAGGAGAAAAGAAAATGAGAAGAATGGAAACCAATTTGATCTCACCTTTTTCCTTTATTTCTTTAGTTTTCTAATTCTCATCTTCTCTTTAGAAACTTTTTTCTTTAGCATAATGTATTCTCTTTTATTTCTGTCCTCATAGGTTATCCCATGTCGCCACCTTTAGAAAATTCTTTCCTTATTATTTAATTTCTAATTATAAAAAATATATTTCCTTAAGGAAGGAATTTGAATTGAAAATCTCAATTTCGAATTTAAATTTTAAACTTAAATATCAATATCTTTTTTGGCACTTAGTTTAAATAAATAATTCTATAGTCCTTGGTACATCTTAATTCCATGGCCCATTAAAAAAAATGTTATGTATATTGATATAATTTAATGCACATTAAATATTAAATAATTTAATGTACATTATATTAATCTATAATTATTATTTAAGATTATTATTATTAAACTATTCTCTTTTATTATTATTTTTCACTAGGTTGATCCCTTGTGACTATTTTCATGCAAATATTATTTATTATTACAATTATGATTGATCATAAATAAATAAATAATATTTTATAAAATTTGTGAATAATTAATATTATAAAATTTATTATTTATTGAAATTTTTTTTAATTTTTTTAGGGTATTACAATCTACCCCTTAAATAAAATTTCGTTATCAAAATTTGAAGTACGTATATTTTTCATCTTATTTTGACCCTAATCTTGAAAGGTAGAGGGTGATTCCTTTTCAAGAGTGGAAGGATGATGAGAACCATGATGACTATTCTATAGTTGCGCACGATCAAAATCAAGTGAAAAAAGACTTAACTATGAGTGGAGGCCTAATAAAGAGAGGAAGAACCGAAGAGAATTCAAGATGCGATTAGAATCAAATTTAATACATTATGGGCCAAGGAAGTTAACCCCAAAGTGAAAGAGTCAAATAAGGTTGTAGTCTTGCTAATACAAGCTCAAGAAATGTCTAAAGTCTTATTAGTCATAATCCATACTGTAACTCAATGTCATTACTAAAAATAAAACATTAATGTTACAATTTAATGAAATTAACAAGAATAGAGCATTCATGTCAGAACTCAATTGAGATAAAGCACTATTATGTGATTGTCGAGAATAAAATATTAATAGTAAGGTTTAATGAGATTAGCAAGAATGAAGCATTAATTATAGAATTCAATGTGCATAAAACATTCATGTTAGCAATTAATGTTATTATTAAGAATAAAGTATTCCTTATTCGGCTATAACTAAGCCATGTGTTAGCCTTGTAAAAAGGATCTTTTAAGTGAATAAAACTTCTTGTATGTTTTTTTTTCTAATGTATCATCCTTTTACTTTTGTATAATCTTGATTTGTCAAGTTGCATTAGTAAGTGATTTAAACTAACACAAAGCTCTATCCAAGTGCAACCTCGCGTGAATTAGTTTATTTGTCTTCATGATTGGGCGAAAAAAACTTCAATGCAATGTATAGAAATATCAACATAAGTGTTAGAAAAAGAGTTATGTTTGAATAAAAATAAAGAGTTTTAAATAGTCCCACATTGCTAAAATTGAAAAGGAATAGCTAAGATATAAGGGGATAGTGTAATAGTCTCTTTGGTTGGAAGAAAAAAGAGACAATGGGCCCATCTTGGGCCCATATTCATGGATATAATTGAAATACATTATTTAAATGAATCAAAGACAAGGGCCTTGGGCCTTGTGGGCCTTGGTCTTTGATTCATTAATCCCTTATTTTATTTTTTTAAATTTAAATTTTTGAATTAAAACTATCATTAACTGTCTTAAGACAGTTTTGGGCAGTTTTTGACTGTTAATTAGTTTGGTGACTGTTTAAAAATTCGTACCAATTCAAACACACCTTTTCTAATTAATATATAATAATTTTTTTTACAGAAAAAAACATCTTGATTTACAAAGAAGCGAATTCCATAAATTTGATTAATTCTAGTTTGACAGAAATCGAATTTTGGTGTTGTAAGTTGATTTGAACAGTTGTATCCTGGGAGACAGATTCCATAGTCTTCAAGCACTCGGGAAGAGAACAAATTTTGTCTTAGGACATTGCTCTCACAAGCCTCTGTTTTGGTTTTTCTTTCTATTCTCTTTATAATTATTTTCTTTGCATTATTATTAGTATTATCTAACAATCTAAGACAAAATCTTTAATACTGATTTGTTAGATTACTAGTTTGTGTTGTTTTTGCTGTATATAATTGTCTGCTTTACATTCTGAGTGTTGATGAACCATCATATCGGGTTGACAAATTTTGGTACCATGGTTTCTCAAACAACCATGAGTACTACCAATCCAAAGGATGAAAGACCCGAAAAGTTCAAGGGTCTAGATTTTAAAAGATGGCAATAGAAAACGATTTTCTAGTTGACTACTATGAATCTAGCAAATACAATCAGAGAGGAAGTTCCAAAAACAGATGAAGATCCAGTGTCAAAAGAGACTTTTATGACTATTGAAGCCCAGAAGCAATCTGATTTTTTGTGCAGAAATTACATTCTGAATAGACTAGATGATACTCTATATGACATTTATTCAGGATGTAAGACTGCAAAAGATGTTTGGGATTTGCTTGAAAAGAAATATAAAACTAAAGATGTTGGTGCAAAGAAGTTTGTAGTTGGGAAATTTCTCAAGTATACAATGACTAATTCTAACTCAATCATTAAACAAGTAGAAGAACTTCAAGTACTGATCCATGAATTGCATGCAGAAGGATGCATGGTGAATGAGCATTTTCAAACTGGGGCCATCATAGAGAAACTGCCGCCAT